>ML335674.1:0-162607 GCA_005239505.1 Nicotiana paniculata | reverse complement strand
AAGTACATAAAATGCGAGGTAAATAATGCTTAAAATCACGAATTCTAGCCACACATCACTTACTCAACTCTATAACCTTCCCTTTCTCCATCAGTTTTTCCGCCGTATTAGCCCGAAACCTCGCCGGTTTATTCATTTCCTCCTTGTTTTGTAAAGAAACTATGAGCAAACTTTCTAAATTCGTTCCTCAAAAAAAATGAACCTCCACTTCTACTTCCCATCCGGCTGGTGGTAAACTGCTGGCGCTTAGTGAGATCAGGTTGAGCAAATTTTCTTTGAAGAAAGACTTTACAATAGAGAACCCTCCCGATGTCCCCGGCCGTCGGGAACACGCATCGAAGTACATAAGATCTATCGAGTAAAGACACCTCGAAGCTATAAGGAGAGAGTGTAAATGGGGGAAGGAGGTCGTTCTGCAAATACCCTCTCCCGAAGAGGATATCACGACCTATATAGAGGGGTTCCTGAGCGTGTACACATACCCCTTTACACTGGGTCCCCTCGACCCGCTCGTGCTCAAATTCTGCCAAAAATATCAAGTTGCCCTCAACAAGATTCATTCATCCTTCTGGCAGATCATATTAATGATGAGGTTCTTCGCTGAAAAGGTCGGGATCGTGTTCACTATCAACCACCTCATCTGATTATATCGACCTCAACATTTCCGAGGTTTAATCAAACTCCAATGCTGATCTACCAAGTCCTTCTTTGCTAGTAACAACGAAGTCAGGGATCGAGGTTGGATGAGCCTGTTTATCCGAGTGAGGACCATCGATGTCATTCCCAAGGAGTTCATGTAGTTCCCCGAGAAATGGAACTTCGAACGTGAGTAAAATGCTTTTCTTTATTTCTTTTTCATAATTTTTGCTGAACTTCGCATAATCGTTCCTTTTCCTCTCCCACAGTGTTCCCCTGGATGCCTAATGCGGTCCTTGACCTCGACGCCTGGGTTCACAAATTGGCTGCTACTTCATCATATGAAAAACGCAAGTGGAAGGATTTGTCAAAAGGGCAAATGGGAAGCAAAACATCACGATACGTGTTATAATATCTCTTCCCTTAATAAAAATACCTTTCTTCATGTGGCTTGATCCCATTGTCATGTGTATTGGCGATTTCTCTGAGATGAGGCCACCACATCTCGGAGAGAAAGAGGGATACTTGGCTCCCAAGCCAAAAAAGGATAATAATAAGAGAAAGAGATCCTCGAAGAGCGAGGATACTCAAAGAAAAGCAGAGCCTTCTCGAAGGCGCAGAAAAAAAGTTGTCATCAATGAGGATTTTGACTTCCGAGGCTATTAAGCCAGCTGAAGCAGGCTCTTAGCCTCGAAAGAGAAGTTTCAAAAGAGAAAAGGGACGAAGGCCCTTCATTACCTGATTTGTGACTGCTTCTCAAACTTCGGGAAATACTCCGAAGGGAGCGAGCTTCGAAGCTCCTCTGCCTAATAAGAGTGCCTTGGGTGATTTCCTCGAGGCTGCAACAACAGGTCACTCATCGTCATTTCCAGCTTTTTCTGAAGATGCCATAAGGGACGCTCAGAACCTGAAGAAGCTCGAGTTAGGCGGAGTCCCAAGTGAAAATGACTCCTTCCAAGGTTGCTTTACTAGGGTCGATGAAGCTGAACCAGCGGATGCGAGCTCAATCTTCGAGGAGGCTCAACGTCTTTGATTAATTGTAAGTTTTTAATAGCAGTATAATTTTTCCAACTTCATTCTTTCTTCTTTTGTCTGATTGATCTTTCCTTTCTACAGGCCTTCGACAAATTTAAGACTAGGTTGTTTCTTTGTGAGGCCGAATTGCGTAGATCCTCAAACGAGGAGAAATCCCTCAGGCTTCTTTGTGACAAGAAGGAAAAAGAATTGAGGCATCTTCGATTAGAGTTGACCATAGCTCAGGAATACGAGGACGAGCTAGAGAAGTAGGTAACGTTAGTTCTGAAAAAATATGGACTCCCTCTCCTGTCTTCAGAGGCTAGCACTTCGATATCTTAGTTGTTGAAAAAGGTGGAGATACTGGAACGACTTCAAGGTGAGGTCGACCACGTCAAATCTGAGTGAAATGAATGGAAGTCATAGATGGACATCCTTGCTGCGGCCAAAAAGGATGCATTGGAAAAGGTATATGCCCTTCAAATTCAACTTTGGAATGCTCAAGAGAGAAATTCGGTTCAGGCGGGCAGGATAGTCGAGCTCCAGGCTGGTCTCACGAAGGCTAAGGCCGAAGTTGAGAAAGCCCGGACTGAAGCCAAAGAAATACAAACCAAGGTTGATAAGACGATGGCCATCTATTTGAAGGATGCTGTTGATGCTCATATGGAATTGAGAGGGGCCTCTGTCCGGGAGAAAAGAAGCAAAGATTATGTCCGCTGCCAATCTCGGTGGGAAACCCTCAAAGATATCCATGCTAAGGGATTCGATCTCTCCTAGGAGATAAAGAAATCCAAGGAAGACGAAGCTGATGCCAAATTCGTTCTTTCCTCCGATGATGAAGTTAATCTTGAAGATGATGAAGATGAGGCTGACCAGGAGGCTTCCGGGATAGAGGTTGGTCCCGATGGTTTTGACAGAGACAAATTCCCCGGGGGTGGGAAAACATTCTCGAAGATCAGCCTGCCGAAGATCAAGCTGTTGAAGATGTAATCCCCGTGGGTGCTGCCTCCGAGCAGGCGACCCCGACGATAAACTAGGTCCTTTTTAATTTTGTGTAAGGGCTCTCTGTGGGAGTATTGTAAATGTAATTTTGTACCATCATCCAAATATAAATAAATCTTTTGTTTCATCTTTGTGTTGTGTTAATTTCTGACTTGTCTTTGCCATTGAGATTTGTAGTTGACGATCAGTCCGATGTATTGGACTTAGAATATAAAACCCTAAGGTTTTTGTGTTTTGATCGATGATCGATAGTAGTGACCACTTAAGGTACGATCTTTGAGCTAAGATTTAGCTCGAGACTTTCGAGTCCGAACTGGTAAGGTCTCGAGCACGGTGTGCTTCAGCCTTTAACTTCTTTTTAAGTATCAGCCCTTAGGATCTTTTAAGTTGTCCCTTAGGCTCTTTCAATTGGCCCTTAGGCTCTTTAGATTGGCCCTTAGGCTCTTTAGATTGGCCTTTAGGTTCTTACACATTGGCCTTTAGGATCTTTTTAGATTGGGTCAATTCGACTCTAAGATGGCTACAATTTTCCCCCTTTCTTGCTAAAGACTTGTAAAAAATTTGTTATGTCTTGGCATGTTCTTATATTCTTTCAACTTTTCGATAGTTCGATTGTTTGGAACCTCGCTTGTAGGTTGATGTGCAATGAAAGTCTAGTACCACTTGAGGTTTTCTCAAAGGCTGATATTTTCGAAGACTTCACATTATTTGGAGCTGATTTTATCAAAGCCCCTTTGATTTTGCCGAGGGTAGCCGGATTTAACCGATTTTTTGAAGTATTTGAAGGCCTTTTTTTATGGTGGAAGTAGGACGTCTCTGAGCCGCATTATTTCGGCCATAACCTTTTCATATGACTGTAGTCTTCTATATGGCCGTAGCCTTTAGTCCCCGAGCGATATGGCCTTGACCTTAATATCGAGGGGATGCTTTTTTTAAGGTCTTATAAGCTCGTGTATGCCTCATTGAGGTCTTATAAGTTCGATTTTGCCTCATTGAGGTCTTATAAGTTCGATTTTGCCTTGTTGAGGTCTTATAGGATCGAGTTTTTGATGGCTCGACATGTTGACTGTCGATGACAGTCCCCGAGTATTCGAGTATATTTGGCCCTTAATCCGTTAAATGTTAAAATGGTAGACTTCTTTGAGGCACAAAGTGTTTTTATATCATAAGAATGCTTCTTTGAGTAATCGATACATGCATACATGTTTTTTCCGTTGGGGGATCGAATATCCTATATGGACACGGTTCATTTGACTGTTTGGCCCATTACAACATTCTCCTATCGAGGCCCTCCTTGGCATGTCTTGTTTTCTTCAAAAATGTAACATCCGAGGGTGATGCCCCCCAGTATTCTAGGTTGATTGAAAAGAAGCCTTGAATACTTGTTGAGTTTTCCTTAGATAGCATATAGATGTTTCCTCGTTAAAAACCTTGCCGGTAAAACCCATTTGGGATAAAACCCGATCTAAGGAAAAAAGAGTGCAACACATGCTTTAAAACACAAGGTCTTCGAGTTGAAGGGTGCTTCGATATCCCCAGTCGAGCATCTGTAAGGAGTTAGTATAAAATATAAACGAAAAAGGGAAAAGGTCATACCTCAGTAATAATAACGTCTGAGCAATGATATATTCCAATTGTTTGGTAGTTGCTCGCCTTCCATTTTGCTAAGTTTGTAGGATCATTTGCCTACGACTCCGAGGATGCGGTACGGTCCCTCCCAATTAGGTCCTAGTTTCCCTTCATTTGGATTTTGAGTATTGAGGGTGACTCTTCTTAGAACTAAGTCCCTGACTCCGAAGTAGCGGATGTTCGTTGTTCTGTTGTAGTACCTTTCGATCCTTGTTTTTGAGCGGTCATTTGAACTAATGCGGCCTCACCCTTTTCATCCAATAACTCGAGGAGGTGTTCGTAGCCTAGTTGTTTGGGTCCTCAGTGGTATGTTGAAATCTGACGCTCGGTTCCCCGACCTGGATTGGGATCAACACCTCGGACCCATATACCAAAGAAAACGGTGTCTCCCATGTGCTCGACTTTGATGTTATTCGATATGCCCATAGTACCTCGGGAAACACTTCTTTCCATTTCCCCTTAACATCATCTAGCCTCTTTTTCAAGTTTTGGATGACGGTTTTGTTTGTAGAATCGGCTTGACCATTTGAACTTGGGTGGTAAGGCGTTGATAGGATCCTTTTGATTTTATGGTCTTCCAGGAATTTTTTTACTTTGCTACCAATGAGCTGCTTCTCATTATCGCATGTTATTTCGGAGGGAATCTCGAATCGACATATCATGTGATCCCAAATAAATTCGAAGACTTCTTTTTCTCTTATCTTTTGGAAGGAGTGTGTTTCTACCCATTTTGAGAAGTAGTCAGTCATAAATAAGATAAATTGAGATTTATATGGCGCCGTTGGAAAAGGCCGACGATAAGACCGAGTGTAGCTGTTCACCGGGTTGATGGATCATTGGTGAAAATCTTTGGCATTTATCACATCTTTGAACGAACCCCTTGGTGTTCTTCTCCATGCTATCCCAGTAATACCCCGCTCTGATCACCTTGCGAACCAAAGAATCGGTACCAGAATGATTCCCACAAGTGCCTTCATGTATTTCTCTTAGCACATACCCAGTATCCTCTGGTTCCAAACATACTGCCAATGGTCTGTCGAAAATCCTCTTATACAATGTACCATTCTCGTCGAGTGAAAATCGGGCTGCTTTGGCTCGGAGGGCCCTCGATTCTTTTGGTTTCATAGGGAGTTTCACATGCTTCAAGTAGTCGATGTACTTGTTCCTCCAGTCCCATGTTACACTTGTTGAGTTAATTTCTGCATGACCCTCTTCGATCATCGGCCTTTATAGTTGAACGACAGTCCCCTAGACAATATCATCTTCTTCAATAGATGAGCCCAAGTTTGCGAGTGCATCGACCTCGCTATTCTATTCTCGAGGTACATGGACCAGGGTCCACTCTTTGAAGCGGTGCAATGTTACTTGAAGATTGTCTAAGTATCTTTGCATCCTATCTTCTCGAACCTCAAAATTATCGTTTACTTGGTTGACTACTAAAAGAGAGTCACATTTTGCTTCGATTACCTTTTCTCCCAGGCCTTTGGCTAATTCAAAACCTGCAATCATTGCCTCATACTCATATTCATTATTAGTCAATTTCGATGATTTTATAGATTGTCTAATAATGTTTCCCCTAGGAGGTTTTAGAACTGTACCAAGCCCGGACCCTTTCACATTTGAGGCACCATCAGTGAGAGGGTCCACACCCCCGATGATGTGTCCGTTTTTAACAAGAGTTCCTTTTCTACTTCGGGCACGGGGGCAAGCGTAAAATCAGCCATGAAGTCTGCCAAAATTGGAGACTTGATAGTCGTACGAGGTTTATATTCGATATCATACCCTCTGAGTTTGATGGCCCATTTGGCCAATCGGCTCGATAATTCGGGCTTATGCAAAATGTTCCGAAGTGGATATGTAGTTAATACACATATTGGATGACATTGAGAATATGGTTTCAACTTCCTAGATGCACTTATTAATGCTAGGGATAATTTTTCTAAATGCGGATACCTGATTTCAGCATCTCCTAGGGTCCGACATACATAATAGATAGGAAATTGCGTATCTTGCTCTTCTCGAACCAACATGCCACTTACCGCTACCTCGGACACGGCCAAATATAAATATAGTGTTTCATCCTGCTTCGGAGTATGAAGCAAGGGCGGGCTCGAGAAATACTATTTCAACTATTCCAAGGCTTGTTGACACTCCGGAGTCCACGTGAAGCTATTTTTTCTACTTGAGTAGGGAGAAGAAATGATGACCCCGATCTGATGACCTCAGGATGAATCGGCCTAAGGCAGTTATCCGCCCGGTCAGTCGTTGCACGACTTTCATATTATTTACTGCAGTGATCTCCTTGATGGCTTTGATTTTTTCGGGGTTGATCTCGATCCCCCTATTTGACACCATAAAGCTCAAAAATTTGGAGACTTGATAATGTCAATAGATAGTCAATCTTTCTTAGAATCATATGGGTAGCATCTTAAATGTTAAATGGGGCCTGGGTAAGTATCTAATCATGCTTAATTGATAACACCATGTCCAATTAGTGAAAAACCTTGTAAGAATCGTAAGTCAGTGCCCGTGTAATTCAAACTATGCGGCCACACACATTCTTGTGTTGTCCGCATTAGAGGGTATGCGGCCGCACACATTTTTGTGCGGTCTGCAGCTCCCAATGTTAAGGGAAAGTATGATAATAAAACTGTGCGACCGCACTCAAAGTTATGCGGTCAGCAATGAACTTGTGCGGCCGCACTGATGCAACATCTGAGACGCCTTTAATCTGAATCCGGGGTTGTGCGGCCGCACACAAAATTGTGCATACCACAGTGGAGTTTTGCAGAATGCACTCACTTTTGTGCGGTACTCATTGATAAAACATAAGAGACCCCAGTAGTCTGAACCTGGGGATGTGCGGACGCACTCAAAATTGTGCGGTCCGCACTCGACAATCTGCGGCCGCATACACTTTTATGCAATCTGCACTGCCCCTTCTGAGACTGTGTCCTGCAACTTTCAATCATGATTCTGTGTAAATTATGAACTTTAATTCTAACTGATTTTCACTGCTTATGTGTTGCAGACAATTGATCGCTCACGTGGTAGAGGAGATACACCGAAAGGGAGGGAAGAGTCCTCCTCAGGCCAGGGTCAAGGCAAAAGAAACCTACCTCTAGCACTTCAAAAGGTCATAAGCAAGAAAGCTACAACTAATAGACCTTCTTCAACTTCTGAGACTTGTGAGTACCTCCCATCCGGGGAAGCTTCTGAGGGTAACTCTGTGGAACCACTGTCGGAAGCCTAATTACAAAAATTCACAGGGAGACTCCACCTTGTAAATGAATCAACATCTTCTTCCAGTTCTTCTGAAGGTTCGGAGGAGGGTAGTCAAGCTTCTGAGCCCTCTCCCTCACATGCTCCAGCTAATCCAATTAATATGGATGATGATGATGATGTCCCAGACGATGGGAGAGGGGGTGATACTACAGTGAGAGGTTTAGAAAGATCAAGGAGACCATAAATATAGGAAGATATATTTTCTAGTGCCATTTCCCTTGCTAAATTTAGAGAATTTTGGTCAAAGAGGTCGCTCACTCTTGAGCGAAATTTTTTTATGAAAGATTTGAACAAGCACAACCCCAATGCCCTTAAACAATTCCAGGAGCGAAAAGGATGGAAATGGTTCACCCACAGCATGCTAAATGAAAATGAGAACTTGGTCAAAGAACTCTATGCAAATGTTGCTCGCATAAAAAAGAGTACCAAGGTGACAAAAGTCCGAAATCTGAAAATCTATTGACTCCCGTGCACTAAACGCATATGTGGGGTTTGAAGAAGTAGAAGTAGTGGAATACTTGGAAAAGCTAGCTATGGGTGAGGCGGCTCGCCCGTGGCTAGCTGAGATTCTTTCAATCCGAGGGTCAACACCTTCGTGGCTCACAACAGGGGTTCAAATAGTCCGAGTCACCCTAAACTTTGAAGCAAAAGGGCGGCAGACATTCATGTGCATCCACATTGATCCATGCCTCAATGAGAACATCCTTCCACTTCCCCGTGAAATTTTAGTGGCATACATCATGGACGGATATCCAATAATGGGAGCCTTGATGTCTTCTAACATTACCTTAGCGGTCCAGAAGGGGGAGAGGTCATATCCCTACCCCAACTTCCTCATAGAATACTTCAAGGATCAAGGGGTGGAGCCGATGCATTATGACGTCAAGGTGAAGGAAAAGAAACCTTTCTCATGGTACCACCTCCAGGGAGCTGACAACCCTAAGTTCAAGCGTAAAGCTACTACCTCTACTGGCCAGTTTGAGAAACCAGCGGTAATTGTTATTGATTTAGCTGCCGAGCCTTTCATAGCAGCCAGTACTTCCACCTGGACAGCAGCCATGCCACCTTCATCTTCTGGACTACCTGCTTCTGCTAGACTATCAGTATCATTATCAGTGCCAGCCTCATCTACTTACCCTCATACTTTACAACAACTGGATAGCTGCTACAAAGCTGATTGCCATATCCAGTGTTGTTGCAGCACAATCCCCAGCCCCAGCAGAGCCTCGGGTAACTCCGTCAGTGGAGAAAATATTGAAGAAAATGATAGACAACCGGAAGGTCATCATGGACACTCTAGCAATGCATGGGAAGGTCATTAAGGATTTGGGAAAACAGGTCAAGAAGATGCGGAGTCTCAGGCATCAAAGGAGTCGGTAGAGAAGCTGCACAAAAAGATTGAAAATATTGCATCTGCTGGAGATCTTCCATTGAACCTGCTCATGGAGCGATCAGTCCCGGCAGCACCAGCAGCAGTACCAGATAAATTAGAGGCAGCAGCCGGCGGTCTGAGGAGATGATTGCGTCTGCACACACTGTTGAGGAGATGATACATATGCTCAACAACCTAGTTGTCGCTCAGCCAGGAGATGATGAGATACAGTTAGAGAAGACAGAGGGTGCTAAGGACCCATGCAGACTGAGACCACATAGGGAGTTTTCTTCACTCTCTACCCTTCCCTGTTCTTATTTTTATTGGCATTGGGGACAATTCTTATTTTCATTTGGGGGGGGTGGTCTATTTTGATTGACATTGACATTTGGCATGTAATAACTATTACACTATTTTTCCTTTGGTATGTATATATTCTCCCCATTTGATGTATATATTCATTTCCCTTATGTATATATTCACTTTACTTCATTTTGTATATTAATTTTATTTTTTGTAATTTTTTTCCTAACTTCTTGAGTTTGTTTTGCCTTAGTAGTATAAATTCTTATTTACTTTAGTAGATTCTTTTTAATTTTTTAGCTTTTTTTTACGTTTTGTGTGAACAATAAGCCTTTGGTTTTCTTAATGCCACAGTTCTTTCCAGAGGTGGATGTTGTGTGAACCGGGTGGCTCTTCCCAACGATTGATGGCGTGACAACCTTCTTCAGGGATTGAGTTCATTTTCTTTTATGATTTTGAAAACATAGTAGTAATAAATAAAAGTGACTCAAGCAGGCTTCACTTGGTACTAACACATTTACCTCTGACCTTATGGTTAAAAACAAAGTTGTTGGCATAAAATAGCTCTAGTTATGACCTTTAGACTCTTGTGTTGACTTAACCAGTCATTGAGTGGTTTAGTCGAGCCATTTGTGATTCTCAATCTTAGCTAGGGTTCTTGTGGGCCCTCAACTCTGTTCTCTTTAGCAATCCAGCACCTTGAGAAGTGATGTATTGAATTGCAAGTCCAAGTTCCCGTGCCAATAGTCTAGAGCTTGCCCCGAATGTTTATCTAGGAAAAATTCTAAGTGTAGCTTGGTTTGAGAAATGATTGTAGGCTCTCCTTGATCCAATTTGAAACTTGAAAACTTACATAGCCTACCAATGTGATATCCCTAGTCAGCCCCTTTGAGCCGAAGCCTTTTTTCTTTCAATAACCACGTTACAAGACTTTATCCATTTTGTACTGACCCTTTCTTGCACCCGATCTTTCCTTAGCATTCTTGAGAAACAATTGGAAAAAACATAAGTTTGGCGGAGAGACGAGGAGTTTGAAAGTGATAAAAGGTACAAAGAAGAGATAAAAATAAAGAAAAGGGAAGACAAAGAAAAGAAAGAAAGATCAAAAAGAAGAATCCCAAAAAGAAAGTGAATAAGGTAAAAAGTTTAAGGAATTCAAATAAAACAATGATGAAAGGCATGGAATACATAGAAAAGGAGAAACATGAATGTCATGATCAAGAAAGAGTGACGTTACATCTCTCTAGTTCCCCCAAGGAAGAAAAAAATAACTCAAAGAGTCGAGAAAGTATGAGCCGAAAATAGAAAAACAAGTGCTTAGGGAAAGATGAAACCATCATATTCCAACAAGTCCTACCTTGGTCTAAAAGCCTTCATTGCATCCCGAAAAATCCCTACATGATTTCAAGTTGAGTGAGTTTACATTAGTGGTGATTTACATAAGGGGCAAGCTTATGGTACTTAGAGCCGGACTTGTGACATTCTTTTGAGAGAGATGATCAAATTTTTCACAATCCTTGATTCAAGTGTTACATTTAAAGTGAGATTAGCTAATGGAAATTAGAGGAGGAGGAGTTTTGGATCCACAATGACCTACGTGAAAGAGCGAGCTTCCTTGATGAATAGAGTCAACTCTTGATGATCTAGTGTCATATTAGAAATATGGTACTCAAAAAGTCAAAACATTGTGTTGTTGATAATTCACATGTGTTGAGGATAATTGTTAGTTCCAATTGATGTGTGATTAATTCAACTTAGGCCAACTGAAATATCCCTTTTTCTAGTGGAGGTGGGAATTGCCTTAATTACTTGAGGACAAGCAAAAGCGTAAGTTTGGGGGAGTTGATAAGTAGGGATTTTGACCGCTTATTTGCTCTCTTTTACATGTATTTTAAGTAAAAAAATGTTTAAAGGTATTCCCGAAAACGAATGAAATGTGTTTGCTTACAGGAATGCTGCAATATGAGCCAAAAGAATCAAAATAAACTCATAAATGATTCAAAAGTGAACAAGAACCAAAACAGGGAAAAAAGGCCAACTATGCGGACCGCATAATTCTAGTGCAGCCGCAAAAGAAGGGTTCAGAGACTGATGTTTGAGCAAGTAAAGTTGTGCGGACCGCACAAATATTCTGCGACCGCAGAAGTCTAAGTGCGGCTGCACTCACTATTATGCGGACCGCAGTAGTTGAGATTCAGACAATTGATATCTTTGTAAGTTGAAAGAGTGCAGACAACACCAAAATTGTGCGGCCGCAGGATGTCAAGTGTGGTCGCACCCACAATTGTGCGGTCTGTAGAAGTGAAGAAGCAGAGAGATGGGTTCAAGTCCGAAGTCAAGGAGTGCGGACCACATCATTTTTATGCGGGCGCATAATCAAGAGCGCTTCCGCACACAGAATTGTGCGGTCCGCAGAAGTCCAACAAAAGCCAGAGCTCGAGTTAAAGAAATGAGGACCGCACTATAATTATGCGGCCGCAGAAGCAAGTGTGCGGCCGCACTCAGAATTGTGCGGCCGCACAACCTCCACCGGGGGATTTTTGTCAAATATTTTAAGCTTAGTATAAATAGGACTTTTGTCATTTTTAGGTTAAGTTATGTTTTAGAGGAGCACCTGTTTCATTTTCTTTTACTGTTTTGGTAATTTTGTACTAGATTTGTTTCTAAACACTAGATTTTCATCGCATAAGCAAATATTATGGATTCTATCTCTATTTTAATTTCTCTCATTGTCATGAGTAGCTAAATATTTAGCTAGGGTTGTGATCCAACCCTAGTGTGGGTATTTGATGGGCGTTTAATTTAGAGCTTGTTTGTGATTGAGTTAGTGATATTTAGCCTAGTTCTTGCTAGAACTCAAGAATTAATGGTTGCAAACATTGATTCATTCCTAAATGACTTAGTCTTTACTTGAGAAAGAGGGACTAAGTCTAGGAAAAATTGGCTAACAAGGAATTGGGGTAAACTCAAGAAATTGATAGCCCCAATCAAAGGGTTAAACTAGAGATAGTAATACCCTACTTGAGCTAATATCACTTGTTTTTTGCAAATACTCATTTGGACTTGAGAAAGTCAAATTAGGCAAAATCACTAAACCTACCGAGAGGTATAGAGTGAGTACCCGGGTGTGATTCCTATATTACAATCCCAACTAATCAAGCATGCCCTAGAATTTACAACCCATTAGATAACCACATAGGTAGAAGTCACGACCCTAGTCCCTTTAATCATTTGAAAAAACTCAAAACCAAAAGTATTGTCCTTAGTTTTATCCTTGCAAAAATTAGCATAAGGTAGAAGTAGAATACTAACAAAATTAGTGGAAGTGTATTTTATGCCAAAACTTGCAATCAACATAGATATACACCTAATCCCATACTCTAACTCCATGTGGATTCGATCCCGACCTTTGTTGGGTTTATTATTGCATCTACCGCCTTGTCACTTAATTGGGTGTGGATTTGGCCGAGATCAGGGGGTCCTAAGTCTTTTAGCCTAAAGGATCACCCCGTGCAACATAAATAATACTTCGCAACTTCCTTTAGATAGGGAATTATTCATATTATTCTGGGGGCACATACTATCATCTCTGCTACCCAATTACTATGTTAAAGTTGTTTACCTAAAGGCATTCTAATTCAATTCTAAGTCGTACCCTATGCGTGCACTACCTGTCCCATGCCTATGGTCCAGGAGGCATTGGAACTCTATTTGGGTGGTTCTAGGCTTTACTTAGGTTGCTCAAAATGATATTACTAAGCGACATTTAAAACAAATATGACTTCACTTAAGGACAGTTAAAGGCCCAATTTAGCCTCCACACTTAGATAACAAATGCACGCAAACAGATTTCTACGTTAGGCATTAGAGAGTTTCCGAATTGAGGCAAATTAAAGCCATTAAGGTCTATACACATGGTTTCTATACGATCTGATTCAAACGTACATGCAGTTTCATATGCAAGGCGCCACTTTAAACCTATAGACATGATTTCTAAACAACTACACATTTTAAGAGTATCTCGTACTGCTATGTTGTTTATTAAGAATACATATTATAAGTTATTAAAACATATATACATGATCTCTCAGTTATTTACACAATAAAAGGAGTGAAAACCATTGGCAATACTCAGAATTACTCGTGTTTGATCCTATTGGCATGCTTTCTAAGTGAGTAGCACTATTTTATAGCTAGGTTGTGATAGTTGGCAGTTGAAAACTGATTCTGTAACACTTCGTCCCTATAGGCATGTTTTCTAGGCGAGCGATAGATATAACAGTAACACATGATATCTAGATGAGAACCAGTAGAGCATATGCTAGTATAATCCTATAGGCATGGTATCTAATGAACATGTTGCAGTTATGCAAATTGAAGGATGATTATTGGCATTTGTTTCCTATAGGCATGGTGTCTAGTGACACATAGCACTAGACATGAGAATAAATAGAGTACTTAAGCTTATGCTTTGATAGTAACCAAGTTGTGTGAGTGTGTGATTCCCCTAATGACATGATTTCTAGTAGTGTACATGGAAATTTAAATAGCATATATGGAAGGTTGGATAAAATAACAATTAAATAATGCGAACCCTATAGGCATGTTTCTACCCTTTCATGCAAACATTAGAATATACATGTTTCCCCAATTTCACTAACACCCCAATTGTTTATTACAAAATTATTACATACCAGATGATGAATATATGTACAAATATTACACAAGAAATTATAGTAGGCCTACAGCAAGCCCAGAGGAGATACCCAGTATTGCCTGGGCCTTCAATAAACTCCTTCTTCGTAAACAGCATGACCAGATCCAAACAGGGGACTATGCCCATCAGCAGAGCCCAAAAGTCATAGAGGAACTCAAGCCAAACCAAACAGTCACAAATTGACCATATGACCCAAATATTGAATTACACAGAAATCACTTACATAACCTAGTTTGCAGATTATACAAATAATGTAATTAAGAAAAGCTAAAGTCCAGAGACAGCTCAAGTTCTAGCAGCAAAGAGAGTGATCAAAGAACCCCAAATCCTAGTGTGTCAAAGTTCACAAGGGTCTCAAATGGATCCCGAGCAGTTCTCACACTAGGGAGGTCCATATAGAGAGTTTTGGTGGCCTTGGCTTTCAGCCGACCAAGAATGATATATTCAGAATAGTGTAGGTGAAAAAAGAGAGTGAGAGAATAGTGGTCAAGTGATAGAATTTGAAGAGGTGCACTTATATTTTAGAAGCAGACATAGCGGGGGTGATTAAAAAAAAGAACATACAAGCAAAGAGAATCCACAAAACTCAAAGGACAGGTTGATCTCACAAGTTCAAACACTTAGCATATTGGGAAGAAAACATTTTGTAAGAAGCAGGGAAATCAGGTCTTCTAAGATTACAAGATTAACATACAAAGGTGCGTAATGCCAAATGAGTCTAAAGTAGAGCACTAACTTAAAGAATTTAAAGCCTAGGGGTCCGAATTATGTTGAATATCCATCACAACACCATAAGTAGACATGCCAACTTATATCAATAAGACAAAACAGTATCAAACATTATAAGGAAACACAAGTTGCGATAGATACTCTAAAGATCACAACTAATCACCATGGGACATAGGATTAAGAAAACCAAAGACATAATGAGTAGCAAAATAACATGGGATAAGGTCATAGCTAGTGAAGGTCTTAACATAGATTAGGACACATTATAGATACGAGTTAGTCATTACAAGAACCCAGAACAAAGCAGGGAAGCAAACTAATGCCAAATAGAAAATGTAAACATTCAGGTACTAACACATTAGGCTAAAAGAACTTAAGAGAGTCCAAGTTATTCAAGTTAATCATAAACCTATCTCAGAACTGGCAGTTTTAGGTAAAATAAAATGCTAAAGAAGTTCATATCACAAAACAAGTTCAACACCAACAAGGTTGCACATAGAGATGGTCTAGAAACACATTAGGTCATGAAATTTCATAGGTATGAATATGCAAATCATGAACACGGGAGAATGAAATTTGCAAAAGCTAAGGAACTTTCCAGTTATTAATTGACAAATAGACAAACAAGAAAGAACAAACTCCACAATACTATGAACGTCAATAAAGAGCAACAGAACCAAGAATCTTAGTGCGGCAGAGTTCCCAAAGGCTTCAAACGAACCTCGGGCAGTGCTCGCACCAAGAAAAGTTGAAATGGCTACCTTAGATTTATCCATATTGAACCTGTGATGTACTTTCTAAATGTACTTCTCTTGTAATAACCACAAATTCTTGACCTTTCTAACACGAACAATTTGCATACCAAGAATCTTCTTTGCTGGTCCCAAGCCTTTCATAGCAAAAGACTTACTCAACTCTCACTTCAACTTTTGAATTCTGCAAGCATTATGACCAACAAAAAGCATGTCATCAAAATAAAGCAATAAAATGATAACGCCACTATCACAGATATTTGAACAAACACACAATGATCTGAAGAAGTATTCTTGAAGCCATGTTGACTAAAAAAAAAGTACCAAACTTCATGTACCACTGCCTGTGTCACGACCCAAAATCCCAACCCGTCATGATGCCGCCTAGAACACTTGCTAAGCAAGTCGTATATAAGTATAATGATCGAAGATAACAGGGATGACAGTATCAACATAAATCTAAAACTTTCACATAGCATAATAATATCAATACATGATAAACCCCCAAGAACTAGTAAGTACAGAGTCATGAGTTCTGATACGGATATACAAATCTAAAATGACCAAATACAATATTTCCTGAAATAAAGACAACAATATAAGAAAATAGACGCCATGATTGCAGTCGAGAATGCAGTTCTACCTCGTCTCTTGATGATCATCTCAACAAGCCACTCCGCTACTGATGACTTGGCTCAACACTTGGACTGGAAAATTAAATGCAGAGTGTAGCATGAGTACAACCGACCCCATGTACTCAGCAAGTATCATAACTAACCTCAGTAAGGTAAAAGAAGAAAAAATCATAAATGACACTTTCTATAACTTGTACATGTTCATAAATTCGACAAGTACAGAAAAATAATGGGATTAAGTCATAATGTACAGAAAGAATCATATGTGTGTGCGCGGATAATTAATCTTGTACTCTTCTCAGTCTATGATCTAGCATAAAAAGATGATATGCAGTTAAATTAGGTAAATAGCAAAAAATTTGCAAGTAAAGATGAAATGCAAAATTCAAACAGATACTGGCCAAATTTTCTTCAACATTTCCATATCCGTACCAGATAACTGATCAATTTTCTTCAAATTCGCGTGTACGCCATCAAGTGATAAACATGAGAGTGTGACCCTAGGGTATGAATCCATATCCACACTCAATACAAACAAATTCAATGTGGTATCAGTCCGGCGTGGTCACAGGCTCCATATCATAATTCGCCCGACATAAAATTAGGTAATAATTTCTTCAATATATCAGTGAATCACTTTTGTTATCACCTTATTCACAAAGTCACTCAAACTTATTGTTCTCAAATTGGGTGAAAGTATTCACCATATTCTTCTTAGGGGGCACGATAAAGTTGGTATGAGTAATTGACTTAGGGAGTATATATCCATCAAAGAATAACTGAACTAAATCAAGACTAAACTAGATCATGCATGTCACCACTAAAAATATCGCAACAAGCTTTATAAAATAAGCCTGGAAAGCAATTTTCATCACTAGCACTTATACCACTTGAAGAGAAATCAATATCCTTAACTTCATCAATAGAGGAATAAGCACAAATGTCACAACCCAAACCGGAGGGCTGCAATGGGCACCCGGTACTTTACTCAACCGAGTACCAATGTAACATATCTTTCTTATCGTACTATCATAGGTAAATGTGCCAAAAGGGTCATCATGACATAACCGAAGAAAAAATATAAAAAAATGCTAGACATTGGATGACCTAACATGATATAGAAACTTATACATGTGACATACAGGCCTATAAGGCCGACATTATCATTTGTAAACTCAAAACATAGGGCGACAAGGACATACAAGTATCCATATACCTGACATCTGTCTACAAGCCTCTAAGAGTACATAAACATCATAAAGGTTGGGATAGGGCCTCGCCATACCTATCAATACATGTCCAAATCACACTGACCAAATAGGAAACTCCGAAGAAAGTGGAGTTCACCAACACCTTCCGCTAAGCTGATAGCCTGCTCAGAGGACTGTCAACCTGTCTATTAGGACCTGCAGGCATGGAATGCAGCATCCCCAGGAAAAAGGGACGTCAGTACGAATAAAATACTGAGTATGTAAGGTAAAAAAGCATAAATAAGAACAATTATGTAAAGATAGATATAAGAGATACAACTTGTAGCATCTGAGTGCCTCTGAGAGATACTGACATGAAATGCATGATACATATATATACATAATAGTTTAAAAACATACGCCTTTGTGGGCATCATTATCATCATATCATAGCCAGCCTTGAAGAGGACTCGGTAAAAACGTACCCGGCCATCATAAGGATCGGTAGAATCGTACCTGCCCACGTGGAGCTCGGTAAAACCCAACTGATCAATGGTTTCACAATAGGTGTTTTACCCGGCCGACTATAGCATGGCTCGGTAGAGTTAAGTAGATACATATATAATGCATGTTGGACTCATGGAATCACGTTCTAAACCTTTCAGGGTGACGTAAGGTCATTACACCTTTGATAAATATTATGGACACCCTACCATTGATATCAACTTCACTAGTATTCAAATACCCTGCATACTTTCTTAGGGTAACTTTATAAGAAAAGAACAACATGGACAACTTTAGTTGTTAGGAGTAGATTCGTTATGAAATAGTGTATCGTGTACGTTCGTTTCACTTTAATACATGCCAAAAGAAATAAGGAAGTGACTTAACATACCTTAACCAAGTTGATTCCTTAATACCTTCCAAGCAACTCTTCGAA
The DNA here is from genome assembly GCA_005239505.1 of Nicotiana paniculata. Taxonomy (NCBI): domain Eukaryota; kingdom Viridiplantae; phylum Streptophyta; class Magnoliopsida; order Solanales; family Solanaceae; genus Nicotiana; species Nicotiana paniculata. The sequence continues at coordinate 144,403 of ML335674.1, read as the reverse complement.
CAAGCCAACTAAATCTATCATAGCATAAGGAGATTCAAAATCAGTGTTGAGCAAAGGCTAAGTTTGTAACTTAAGCTAGTAACTCGTTAACGTATATTCGGGCAGCATCTCCCCTGTAAAAAGGGCCTCCTCCAATACATATACCAACAAAAACAGCCAAAGAAATCAAGAAACATATAACTATCAATAACAAAACAGCATATAACAACAACAAGTCACAACTACTTCACGAAGACCGACAAGCTCCGATTGGAATTCGTATAACCCATATCACCCCTTATAGACTTCTCACATTAACTTAACAGAATAATTAATATTATAATGAATTATTTCATCAATGATTTCATCCTTATACCGTATATTTATAACAAAGGAAAGCGTCCACAACTCCAACTATCTTCGATTAGCAACTTTATTCACTAGTTCATGACTAGTCCATCCATTTAACTTAATTAATATCAAAATAACCTTAAGCACATGAAAGAACACAATAAAAATACCTCCTACAGTAACTTCAAGTCAAAATCCAAGTTATATTTAGTTTACAATAGCCTAGCCCTCAATGGCAATACAACACCACTTAAGCTAATCCAAGTAGTATCTTGTAGTTTATAATCCAAACAACTTAACCAAAATACAAGCAAGCTTATGCACAATTAGTAGGCTGTTATTCTTACCTTAGCCAATAGCAACAGCTTCAAATTTAATCCAAACTCAACCCACAATTATCTTCAATGACAACACAACCTCAAAGAGGTGTTGTTCTTCACTAGAACTAACTTTTGATGTTGAGATATGGTGTAATCCATTTGCAAGACTTGAAATAACCTAGGATTGATATGAAAACTATGAGAGAGTATTTTACAGAAAATAAAACACTTAAAACAACCTCCCCACGAGTTTGAACCACCGAAAAATAAGCAACAACAAGAAGAACAAGAAACTTACTAGCGCGATGGGATTCCCGACACTTGATTTGTGTTGTTTACCTTTTGTCTGAGTGTTGCATCATGAGAGAAACTTGTGAGAGTATTTTTAGGGTTCAAAGTTCTGAATATACTGAAAACGGGGTTGATGCATCTTATATATATCCATTAACCGCCTATGTGGGCCCCATAGAGAGTTGCTTGGCGCAGTCTTGCGAAAATACAAATATCTCTATACTCCAAGATCGTATCGATGAACGGTTTAATGCATTGAAAACTAGACTTATAAATCTTCACTTTTATGGGTATATCACCCCGTAATCTCAAGTAAATTGGGAGAAAATCCTAGTAACATTTGACCTAAAAGTTTAAGTAAAATTATGAACTTAAGTTGCGGAAACTTTTGTCGACTTTTGTTCCACAACTTGCTTGAATTCAAAACGTAACACACGACTATCATAAGACTAAAATAACTCATAACATAACCTCCTTATCAAGTTAAGTTCTCTAGTGTCACTCCAAAAATTCATGTTATAACATTCCAGATGTGTCGACTTTCGACGAAACTTATTTTTTTTCAATTTGTCTAGCTTCTAAGCCTTCCAACCCTCTTGGTGCTTGCTGTCCATGATATTAAATATTTTCAAAGACGATCTCATTTCTGAGCTTAAATCAGTTGACTTACGACGTGCTTTCACGTACGAAAATATGAGGTGTAATAGCAAATGATGTTTTTTATGCTTTCAAGTGATCATGGAAGGAATATGTTGGAGAATAGCAAAATCAATTGGTTCTTTTCTTGTGTGAATTGATTCTAAAAATAGAAGACTGCTTCAGCTGAAATGGGTTTTCAAGCCAAACACTATCACCAATATGTATTATATTTAGCTAACTTTCTTCTTCACTCTTTTACCATATTGTGGAAGAACCTAATATTTCTGTTCCTATATGAAACCATTGCATCATAGATTTTTTATTCAGGCTAAGGTACTTCAATTCAACTTGAACTTTATGCAAATCTACCCTAGTAGTAGGACTAAGATCATCCTAAAATTGTAGTTCTTTACTTTCACGATATCTTATGTGATGGCTAACTTTTAAATGTGTCATCATCTCCTTACTCCATTTAGATAGAGCACACTTCACATTCTCTAAGTTTTTCTTGAACACAATGAAAGGATCAGCAGAGAAATAAGATTTTCATTGTTGTTCCACTAAATCCAAAAAGGTCTCATGCTTCACCCCAAAAGTTTAAGAACTTGAATGGCCTAATGAATTTCACTACCTCCTCCCCACATGACATTACCAATGGAATATGATCAGAATGAACACAATGCTCAACTTCAAGGTTAGAGAATAAATTTATAAAGTATTAATTAGTAAAGATTCTACCCGACCTTTTGAATAAATATTTTTTATTGGTCCTCGTTCTACCATTCTAACAAGTGAAAGGACTACCTTTAAAGTCTAGATCTGTGGGATTACATGAGTTAACACAAAAGGCATAATTATCTGTCTCTGCAGGATGAATTGGGAGCCCTCCCATCTTCTCATCAAGAGAAACTATAACATTGAAGTCCCTTCCGACCATCAAAGGCACTTTGATATTATTATAAAATAGTACAAGTTTTCCCACAACTCTAACCTCCACATTTGCATACACAACAGTAATTATCATAGTCTTTCTAATATCATGTACGAACAGTATTAAGATAACTTGTTGTGTAGTTACTATAAGAACCTCTACATGTATAGCTTCATCCACAAATATCCATATCTTTCCAAAAAATTGGACATAGAAAAATTCATACCAAATTTCCTTATGTACTTCCAAAGATACCTAACATTCTGAAAAGGTTTCATCAGTGCAATTAGAAAAAAATTATTCTACCTCTATAACATTGTGTTTACCTCGAAAATTGGTGTTAACAATTATATTTGATTTGTGTCTAAAAATAAGTGATTTATTTCAATACTAGTAAATAAACAAGAAATATTTGGTTTAAATAAGATAAATATGATAACCAAACGAGTGTTGTCAAAGGAACGGGGGCCTCGAGCTCGATAGCCTCGGAGTCTCGAGGTCAGTTAGTAGCAATAAAGTATGAACAATAAAGTTGAAGAATCTTGAGCACAGTAAACGAGAAAAACAGAGTAGAATATTCTATAGCAGTGAATGATGATCTTTACAAATGATTGGAGTCCCCTTTATATAAGAGGGGAAATACATTTCTATTTACAGTAAAATATACTATTGGTACAGTTGTATAATCGCCTAGTACGGATTTGTACGAACCAATCCTGAGATACGGCTTGACCTATATGCCCTTGAGAAATTCCCTCTTTTTCTTGACTGTCATCAATTTTGCACTGCCTCGAGGTAGGCCGTGTCAGGCTTCGATGTGCTCTCTCGAGGTATGCATTCTGAGATTGGGCTCGAACTTTACTTCGAACCTTCCGAGCTCGGGCTCGGCACAACAGAGACTTCGAAATCGGACTCCTCCGGTTTCGGTCGTATACACATTGTAAGCCTCTGAAAGGCTTTACGTGTCTTAACTAACCTAATACTCCAAATTAATAACTTAATCATCACTTGGCATTGGGTTTAGATGCATTTCTCTTTGGCACAACCCCTTTTTAGATTGTGTATTATCCACATTCTCCTATTTTTCCCCCTTTTGCCTCCATTAGTATTAAATATTGGTGACAGATCAGCTTGGCTGGCAACATATTGAAAATTTTCATTAGTTATCTTTTTCTTCTTCAAATATAGTATTTACTCTAAATTTGTAATCCCTCTATATTTCCTTCTTCCAAGGCTATAATATTTTGAGACACTGGGTCATGTAACACATTGGCAGGGAAATATTTTCTAGATAGAGCCATTCTATTTGATTAATTATAATTTTATACCACCATCAATAGCCTAGGCAATAGGAACTACATCTATAGCTTGAGAAAACAACTTATCTGAGTATCCCAATGTTAACCCCACGATCTGGAAATCCAGCCTGAGCCCTTGTCCCATCCTTTCAGTATGGCACAACATCCTTCGTCACTTGGCTATTTTCAGGATTAAGGTTTTGATCGTGTCTAGAAATTTACTGTTTAATTGGTTTCAACTGATAACTTATTTACGCTTGAATCATCCTCATTGTCAGTCGCCTACCACCTACACATGATCATCTTACCATTATTGATTTACTGCTACACTAATTGGTGTAATGTTTATTGTGACACGGTTAAAGTTAGAGTTGTCATTGACTGTTTTAGGATTTTTATTGGCTTTAGAAATCTTTAACTCCCCATTCCATCCATTCAACATCATTCTCATTTTCACCCTCATTACTCCAAAAAGAACTTTTGTTCCCTTCAGTTCTTGTAGGTAGGGTTTATGGTGGAATTTTTGATATGTGTGACTGGGAATCACAATTTTCAATTATTTCTTCTTGACACTAGTAGGATTAGAAGTACAACCCTTGTTTCTAACTTGCTTGCCAAAAGAAGCTTAGGAACATCTTTGGCGCCATTGTAGTTTACTGTAGAAATCTTTGTCGGGTTAATGTCATTACCATTCAGACTGGCCTTATCAACATTCTCCTTGGTAGTAACATCTGTAACAATGAAGCTTTAAATTTTTATATCCTTCCACATTCGATTTTGCCGCTGTTGTGCCCTCTATCACTCTAACATCTTGATCATCTTCACCCTCCAATGATATATATTAGTTTTGGACCTGAACTAAGTTTCCTTCCCCAGCAAGAACCAATTCTATACCAGTAGCTGTAGAATTCCTCCCCTTGTTTCTTCCATTAGTAAAGACTTAAATTATCTCTAACTTGATTTTATTGTCCAGGACTGCCAACCAATATTTCACTAGATAAAACCCTAAAAGAGGCATTCCAAGGTTCTGTTTTTTTCCAGTATTCTTTTGCTTTCCAAATCGAGTCACCTTTCCCTGTCAGTACCTTGGCTATTTTGACCATCACCGTCTATCTTCTTGGTCATAGGAACAAATTCAGGATAAAGAATCCTGTATTCTTCCTCATCGTGGCCTTGTAATTTACATTCTCTATATTATTTAGGGAAATAGTCCTAGTTAATTTTAAACCACTCTGACTTCATCTTATCGGGTAAATTATGCTATGACACGTGGCCATCCAATAAAGGGACACGTCAAAACCAAGACGAGGGATGGCCAAAGACCGAAGACAACTGTTTTGTTTGTCACCGGAAAAAATAACGCTCATAAAGATGTGATAAATGTTCTTCGCCCGGTAGCATTTAATAGAGAATATTCCATGACATTAAATAAATTAGCCATTACAGGGAATTTTTTATTTATGTTCACTGTTACATCTTCATCAATGTCTCTCCTAATTGACATTAAAAAGGGGTACGATGCTAGGACCTCCTTCCCTAGACATAGCTACAAATAGTGAGCTCAATTATCATTCTAAAGGACAAAAATTTTCTAGCAAACTTACGCTACATTCTATACAAAGATTAATACAATCTTATCTTCTTACTTTTTGATTTCGTTGTTGTGCCCGAAAGTGCTGTCCCCGGAACTGTTGCTTCTGCTATTTCGTCTACATCCAAAGGTTATGTATTGCATAATTTAATGATTATTTTATTATTTTAATATCAAATTAATTTATTTGTCTAGAAATCACGAATAAACGTTTTCTAGGTAAACAGTTTGGTGCCCACCGTGGGGCCTAGACAGCCGTATAATTAAATTGATCCTTGCCTTTTTACTAACGTATTTTGATTATTTTGTCTTAGAAAAAATCATTAAAAATGGCAGATAACACTGTTAACAACATGAATAACCCCGAGATTCGAGGGGATCAACCTCATGTCGAGGACTCAATCAGTGACACCCATAATGAGGGTAATGGCGCTACACCGATGCATGACAAGCAATATCCTCAACATGTTTGGGCGACAACTCCCAATGATGCTGATGAGGAACATGTCTTTGACGCGGTAAGGGTCTTGCAAGAGCAACAAGCGATCATTCTAGACCACCTCACGTGACAGGATAAAGTTATGACGGAGTTGAAGCAGGCACTTCTGGAGCTTCAAATAATGCAAATAGACGAGATCTTATTCCTCCCGGGGCTCCCGCGAACCAAACAACACTAAGGGTCGACAACAACACTCCTAGGGGTGAAATTGGCTCTCATGGGGCAGGGGGAGCGGATTCAGCGTTAATAACGAGAATGATCCTTTCAATAATGAACTTTTACGGTTTATGAGGGATGTGAACGCTCGCATGGACCAGTTCTCGGGTACGCCACTAGTGCTGAAAGGTCTGGACTCAAAAAAGTATACTCAATTGCCATACAAGTCAGGTGTGGAACCAGGGTTAATCCTGAAGCTGTTCAAAATGCCTGAAGTTCAAAACTATGACGGAACTTCAGACCCCTAGGAGCATATTACCACCTACAAAATGACAGTAAAAGGAAATGATTTAGCTCTCCACGAAATTGAATTTGTGTGGCTTAAGAAATTTGGAGAAACCCTCACGAGGGGAGCCTTAACATGGTATCCGCTATTACCTGAGCATTCCATAGACTCCTTTGAAATGCTCGCGGATTCGTTCATTAAGGCTCATGCTAGGGCTAGAAAAGTACAAGCACGAAAGGACGACATATTCAGGATTGCGCAATGAGAGTCTGAGCTGCTGCGAGAGTTTTTTACTCGTTTCCGGAAGGAGAGAATGTTGCTCTTAGCTGTCCCGGATGAATGGGCGGCTAATGCGTTCAAGATTGAATCTGAGGAGTTCAAATACCTCCCAAAAATTGAAGTAAAGCCTACCTTAGTTTCACACAAAAACCTGGGTGAATGTCCACAACCGGTATGAATCAAAGATAAGGATCGAAGATGATCATGTTGGTTTTCCATCGTCCACCAAAGGACGAGAAAAGAATAGAGAAAAATCAAAGGATGATTATGAGGCGGACAAAAAAACTTCAAGGGGCCGATTTTTTCCCTATGAACGGACCGAAGTCCGCAGTAGAGGTTTTCATATAATGGACATGTTCGTCATTGACAGGAGGACTGATCGGGGTTGAAAACAATCAATCATTGCAAGATAAAGAAGCGTCAGGGTCTCGGGATCCTTCTTCCCCAAGTTATCAGAATACAACTTCGATGTCACTATAATGGAGTTGGTGTCGGCCATGAGAACCATAAAAAAAGCACGGTTCCCGATACCGATGAGATTTGATCCCATCCAGAGGGATCCCAACTTGTTTGAATACCACATGACAAATGGACATCGGACAGGGGACTGTTGAAACCTCCAAGAAGAAGTGGCTACATTATTGAATAATGGTCACATTAGAAAATTTTTGAATGACCGAGGTAAGAACAATTATGATCATAACAAGAACAACGATGAAGCCTCGAAAGCAGGAGAAGATCCCCCTCTCCCCCGTCAAACAATCAACATGATCTTAGGAGGGAATGAGATTAACGGGGTCACCTTTTCAGCGGCAAAGAAGATGAAAATATCAATAACGCATATCAAAAGGCTTGGGGAAGACGATGTCTCTTTTACAGAGGAGAACACAGGCGAATTTCTCCTACCAGACAACAATGCATTGGTAATTTATTTAAATGTGCAAGATTTTAAGATTAAACATGTTCTAGTGGATCTAGGATGTTCTGCTAATATAATACAATGGAGAGTATGGGAGCAAGCTAAACTCACCGGAAGCATTATTCCAGCAACAAAACTCCTCACCGGATTCAATCTCGCACGTGTGACAACCCGGGAAGAAATTTTAATACTCGTGAACGCTGAAGAAGTAATGACAATAACTCCTTTTGAAGTGGTAAATGGTGATATGGGATACAACATCATTCTAGGAAGGCCATGGTTGCACGAGATGAAAGATGTTAGATCAATGTATCATCAATTGCTGAAGTTTCCAGCTTCCGGAGGAATTAAGTAGATAAAGGGTGATCAATCGATGAAAAGGGAGATGAATGCACTTTCTGTCTTCATTAGCAAAGGAAAGGAACACGTGGCATAGTAATTATAGGGACCGACACCCACTCTCGAACTAGATGAAGTTATCCCGGGGGAAGAGGCGTTAGAATATTATTAGGTGTCGAGATACTTCCAAGTTGCGAAAGAGACCGATGCAATGAAATACACAACGGACGAGCTGAAGCTAGTGGAGTTGTTCAAATAATTCCCAGAAAGGAAATTTCACTTGGGGACTAGACTATACCCAGAACTCAGGTCCGACTTTATTAAATTCCTTAAATCTGATGCCCATTGTTTTGCCTAGTTGCATGAGGATATGACAGGCATCCCGATAGAGGTAGTCGTACACAAGTTAAGCTTGGATCCCAACATGCATCCGGTAAGACAAAAGAAACTGCTGATTGTCGAAGCCAGGAATAAATTCATCAAACAGGAGGTAACCCGCTTACTTAATATCGGTCGATGCTAGAGGTAAGATATCCAGACTGGCTAGCCAATCTAATAGAAATACCTAAGAAGAACAATAAGTTTCGCATGTGTGTATATTATAAAGATCTTATCAAGGCGTTCCCGAAAGACTCGTTCCCACTACCAAGCATCGGTCAAATGATTGATGCCACAGCCAGGCATGAGTTAATGAGTTTCCTCTATGCTTATTCAGGGTATAACCAAATTAAGATGAGCGCGGAGAATTAGGAAAAGACTTCGTTTATAACAAATTTTAGTATATATTGCTACAGTGTGATGCCCTTCGGGTTGAAACCATCGGAGCCACTTATCAACGTCTCGTGAACAAGATGTTTGAAAATAAAATAGGAAAAATTGTGGATGTTTATACAGACGATATGCTCGTTAAATCATTAAATACAGGTGATCATCTTAAACATCTGCAAGAAACTTTTGAAATCCTAAGGAAGCATAATATGAAACTTAATCCCGAGAAATGCGTGTTCGGGGTCAGCTCTAGTAAGTTTCAGGAATTTCTGATATCACAAAGGGGAATTGATGTAAAGCCCGATAAGATCAAGACCATAGAAGACATACCAGACCAACTGTCAAACGTGAAGGAAGTCCAAAGGCTTACGGTGAGATTGGCAGCTTTGAGCATATTCATTTCCCGGTCATCAAAAAAGTGTCATCATTTCATCGCACTGCTCAAAATGAAACATAATTTCGAATGGATCCCGGAGTGCTAGCAGGATTTGAGGGATATAAGTAGGTACTTCTCAAGACCTCCATTGCTTTCAAAACCAAAAGAAGGTGAAACGTTTATGGTTTATCTTGCGGTATCGGAGTTGCAGTAACTGCAATATTAGGCCGAGAGAACGAAGGTACGCAATCTCTCATTTATTATGTTAGTAAAATTTTAACTTGAGTAGAAACTCGTTATCCACGTTTGGAGAAATTGGCCTTATCTCTCTTAGTCGCCGCTCGGAAGCTGAGGCCCTACTTCCAATGCCACCCGATAGCCGTGGTGACTACTTTCCCTTTACGGAACATCCTCCAGAATCCCGAGCTCTCAAGTAGATCGGCCAAATGGGATGTCAAAAAGAGTGAATTCGGCATATATTATAAACAAAGGAGAGTAATTAAGTCGCAAGTATTTGCTGACTTCATGGTCGACTTCAGTCCGAGATTATTACCTCTAACAACCAATGAAGCAGTAGTGGCATCAAAATCAACATCCGGTGTTCAGACTCTATTTACGGACGAAACTTGCAATGTAAAAGAGTACGAGCTCGGTATAATCTTAATCACGCCTTCGGGGGAAACCCTAAGGCAAGCCATCAAATCAGTCCCTTTAACTAATAATGAAGCAGAGTACAAAGATTTGATTTTAGGGCTCGAATTTTCCTGGGGACTTGAATTTGAGGTCATCAAACTCAAATGCGACTCACAACTGGTGGTAAATCAGGTCTACGGGATATTCGAGATAAAAGAGGAGCACATGCAACAATACGTGGTAAAGGTTCAGGCTCTGTTGGAGTGATTCCGGGAGTGGTCAATTTCTCATATCCCAGGGAAAGATAACGTAGAAGCCGACACATTGGCAAACCTAGGATCATCGACGAAAATAAAGGGATCTGAGACTGGGATAGTAGTACAACTGATGAACTCAGTCCTGGACAGATTGTTACTATGCAGTAAATTTGACTAATTTGGTCTAGGACTGGAGGAATGAAATCATAGATCACCACGAACACGGGAAGCTACCCAATGCATCCCGGGAGCTGCACGCCAAAGAAGTGCGATATAGCTTCAAGAGAGGCCAATTGCATAGAAAATCATTTCTAGGCCCGATGCTTAGGGGAATATGAAGCTAACTTTGTAATGAGAGAAGGTTCACAAAGGGATATGCGACAACCATTCAGGCGCATATTCCTTAGTGTTGAAGTTGGTAAGGGCAGGATATTGTTCACCCCACATGGAACAAGACACCAGAGACTTCATACGAAAATGTGATAAGTGTCAAAGCAACGCACTACTGGTGCATCAACCGGTAGAACCCTTATATTTGATTATATCCCCATGGTCGTTCATGAAATGGGGGATGGACACAATCGGACCACTGCCACCGGCTCTTGGGAAGGTAAGATTTCTGTTAATTTTGGCTAACTATTTTTCTATGTGGGTAGAAGCAGGTCCTTATCAGAAGATCGGAGAACGTGAAATGGTGGATTTCTTGTGGGAAAATATAATTTGCAGGTTTGAAATACCAAAAGAGATTACATATGACAACATGCCACAGTTTATTGGCACAAAAATTACAAAGTTCCTCCAAGATTTAAAAATAAAGAGGATCACATATCCACCCTATCATCCGAGAGAAAATGGACAAGAGGAGTCGAAAAACATGGTGATTATTCAAAACCTCAAGAAAATTTTATAACCGGCTAAGAGTAACTGACCCAAGGAATTACCTAGAGTTCTATAGGATTACCGGACTACGACCAAGTCGAGCACCGGGGAAACCCATTTCTCCCTCGTGTACGATGCAAAAGCTTAAATCCCGGTGGAAGTAGTGGAACCCACCTTTAAATATTTCTAGGTAGATGAAGAATCGAACAATGAATCAATGTTAGTCAACTTGAAATTGCTCGATGAACGCAGGGACTTGGCGCATGTAAGAACGGTAGCTCAAAAGCAGAGAATTGAGCGGTATTATAATCGAAGAGAAAACCTCCATTGTTTCAAAGTAAGAGACTTGGTCCTAAAGAAAGTAACTCAAACCATGTGCTCAACGCGGGGAAGCTAGGTCTAACGTGGGAAGTCCCCTGCCTGGTTTCGCTATTACCGGGAAAGGTTCATACGAGTTGGAAAACCAAAAAGGAGAAAAGTTGCCCAGCAATTGGAACATGGCATACTTCAAAATATATTATTTCTAATTAACATTATCCGATGAAAAAGTATGTGTTGCACTCTTTTTTCCTTCGTTCAATTTTTCTCCCGATTGGTTTTTCTTGGCAAGGTTTTTACTGAGACAGCAACAGAACGCGTACTATGAAGACAATAGTAATAAGACTTTTAACTGCAAGGCGCACAAGTAAATATCCACTTGGGGATGGTTACATAATCTTTTTCTCTATAGAAAATTCCCACCGAAAAGTTAAGTTTGCTTTTGAACAAAGGTTACCCGATCGTTCACGAGCACAAACCACTAGAGGGTTGTTAGATAGTTTTCGCTCAATGGCATAATTCCTAAGGGGAAATAAGGTGTGTTACCAAGTTAAGAATTAACTAGTAATGCATTAGTGGAATCTTCGAAGATATAAGACTTCCAGTGTTCCAATTCGCACTCGTCGCATTCGACCACTGGGGAATGATTAGAGGATATGACAAAAATAACTGCCACGTCGACTGCAAAATGAAAAACAGAAATATAATTGCATCATCGGGACCGGGGACTGCACATCTAGCCCGTAGAAACAAGTTGTACGTGTTATCCACAAGTAATGGAAATATCTTTTCAGCATAGCAAATGCTTATGTACTATTTGAAAATAGAAGGAATAAAATGATGTTTTGTTTCTATCTTGTTTCTTGTCTGAACGATGAATTAACGTTGTCATTTGAATGTTATACAGGTAATTCAAATGCTAGTGCCGTAGTGAATAGGAGACATCCTTTTCAAGAACACTATAAACATAAGAGGGCCCTCCCTTATAAAAACCCTTACGTTAAAGGATTCGTTCCGAAAGAATTTACGTCCGGAATCAAAATGCCTTCGGGGAAAGATACACCCGAAGCCGTATACAAAAGGACGCAAAAAGTAAACTTGCACAAATACTTATCAAAGCCCTCACAAAAAAGGCTGATGCCTAGAGCCAAAAATCTTTCGAGGAGAATATACCCAAGGCTTCACATGATAAAACGCAAAACAGAAAAGCTTGCACAAAATTCTTAAGCAAAAGGAAGAAAATGCAAATATTAAAGACTTGCATGAATATTCAAATTAAAGGAAGACTCAAACAACAATTGAGCAAAAGATGTTTTTATTTACAAAAACATGTCAAAATGGCAGATGTACAAGAATTGGATAAATAAATGAAAAGTTAAATAGCATTATCTCCGGAACCAGGAGGAAGAGAAGTGTCCGTGCCCCCATAAGAAGTAGACGGACCCACCAATGGCTCTACATTTTCACCAGTTTGGCCTTCAGTATCATCATCCTCCAATTCTTCTCTAGTTCTTGAGAACTCGGAACCGGAACCAGAAGGACCCGGTGCATCAAAGCTCGCTGGGAGTCCACGTTTAGCAGCTAACTCAAGATCACATGCCTTAGTAATTTTGGCATCAAATCAATGACACCGGCTTTGGCCTCTTCCAAGGTTTTTCTCCTCATGTTGTACATAGGTTTTCCCGCGGCACCTAGAACATTTGAGGCTAACATAAAGGACAAGGATAGTTGAACTAAAAGTCCTATTATACTCGATAGTTTTCTTGTACTTATCTTCCAACTAAGCGTGTTTCGCCCCCGTAGCAACAAGGTCTTCAATTTTGAAGTTCAAGGTTGCCACTAAGTTGATCACTCTTTCAGCGGAGGCAGCCACGAGTTTGGTTGCAGCAAGAACGGTGTTATGGACTTTTGCCCATTTGGCCATAGGTTCGTCAAATCTAACCATCAGCAGGCCAATTACTTGACTAAGGTTTCCCACTTTTTGATCGCTTTTCCGAAAACTAGCATCCAATAGCCTCAACAGTGTTGGCTTCCAGTTCTGAATGTCGAGCGACATGTTACTCCTACTCTGCCAAAAGGTGATCCCACGCGGAGGTAATCTCTTCTTTTTCACGAAACAACCTTTGAAGGCACCTCGGAAGCAAGAAAGTTGGCCTATAAAGAAGAAGGGTAAAATTCAGGATATGTTCATACCCAAAAATAAAAAGAGTAATAAAGGAAGAAAATATTGTACCGCTGCGGCGTAGTGCATGGCATTGGTCAACAAACACTACCCATGAGAGTGCCTGAATCTTTTCCAAGTCTTTCTCTGAAGAAAAAGGCTTAATGTAATTAGCAAGCTCTACCGGCCGAGATAGCAAGTTGCATCCGGTAGTGGCTGAAAGAGTAACATTCCTCCTCCTTTGTGGATCATCAAAAGAGGTAGCATAATTTTTCCCCTAATTCCCATGAACTAGGGAAAATGGAAGAGGAACACCTTCTTTGTGGTCAGGTGCGACCGGTGGAGATGATGTAGCAATTTCTGGTGGAAGAGTGGATGAAGATGGAAGTGATGTACTAGTTGTTGGTGTTGGTGAATATGGAGATGAAGATGATGGAGTTTAAGAGTGATAAGCAGCTGCATCAAATGCAGAGCTGGTTGTTGGATGCTTTCCAACCAAAGACGGCAGAGACCCGATACTCAGCCTCGCAATATCGGGCGCGGTTGTTGGGGCCCAAAAAATGGGAGTTGACATTATCTACCAAGTCAAACTCTCCCCAAAGTGCTGAGGCATCATCCTTGGTTGGTGTAAATATCTCAACAGGTCGAGCATCCTATTGAGATGATGATGATCGACGTCTTCTATGCAGAGAAGCTCCCTCTTCACTAGATTCATCATCATCTTCGATCGTCACGGTGTCTACGACTGGTCCGTAGTGAGGGCCATTCACCATCGCTACCGGAGATGACTCGGGGGCATCGATCCTGGCCCTCTTATTCTTTTCCTCGGTTACACATGAGCATCTTCTCTTTGGTTGTTTATTTTACGGCCCGGGACTCCGTAAAGAAACATTTTCCCTTGAAGCAGGCCCGGAGACACCTGTTCGAGTAAGCGCCTCATGAAGCAGCCTCGCTGCAACACCAGGATCAACCAAGACATCCTCCTCGAAAACAACAACAAAGCATGTGGGTAGACCTAATTTCATAGATAAGTTAGAAGGGATCAATCAAGTTCTTCTCATGAAGAATTGAAACAAGCCGAGTTTGAATTACTGTGATTCTTGTCCTTCCACCCATATTTAGGGGCCAGTTCTTTCCATAAGCGAGTCTCGAGCGTCATAACGTCCAAGATCTTTTGTGCCCACCGAACCAAACCTTCAACCGCTGGTGGGATCCATCGAGTTGCTGAAACAGCCGAATGATGGGGGATCAATACGGCTATAGAAAAATATTTAGTAAAGTTAATACTAAACAAAGATCTTACCAGTGCGGTTCGAAGCGGCCGAAAATGATCGATTCGTTGTCGGAATGATGTTGTTGGTTACAACTACAATGAACCGTTCCATCCACCGATGATCATTGTCATCCTCCATGCTAGACAATAGAGCATGGTGGCCACGCTTGCAGAGGTTTATCATCCCCCTATGGAAGATTTTGGGAGATTAGAGATTCACTATATGAGCTAAGGTTAGATCCTCTCCAGTCACCTAGCACAAACGCCGAAGGCAAGCAACTGTCCTCCACATAGAATGACATACTTGTGCCAAACACACTTGGTAGTGGAGGCAAAACTCCACAATCACAGAGTAAAGATCTACTCTAAAAGAGAACGCACCCAAAGTAAAGCGATATGTGTAAAAATATGTAAAACCCTCCTTGGGTAGGGTGACCTGCTCAGATAGATCGGGAGAAATAATATCTAATTCATGGCAGTGACAGTCTTCCTTGATAACAGGAATGTTAGAAGGACGTATGGAAGAAGGGTACCTACTGCTGACCCATGTACGAAAGTTACAAGTAGGGAATGTCTCTTCGAAGTCTTTTGTGGTAGTAAGACTTTTAGGAATGATGGAGCCAACTGTTGGAGGAGCACAGTCCTCGGCCTTGTTCTTGCTCTTTGAAAAAATGGTACGCTTTGAGGAAGAAGCCATTGTATGGAAGAAGGAGAAGGTTTTTGTTTGAAGAGAATTAGACAAAATATGAAAAGTAAGATGCAAGTTAGATAAAGGAATCTTGAAAAATTATCAAATATAATGGAGAAGGTTGATACGTATATGTAAAAGTTTTGGCGGCTAAATTCATGGTCATGATTACCTCGATGATCGGAAAAAGTTGTACTGAATCATGGGATGACGCATGTTCGAGGAATTAAATTCGAAGAGATGTGCGTCTAATCAACCGCCAGAAGCTTTCAGATGGAATTATAGTAATTCCCGCCAAAAGAGTGTTTCTACCAACTTATCGGTAACACAAAGTTATGTCATCGAAAAGCAGGGGTACTATCTGTATTGGATAAAATAGGCTATGACACATGGCCATCCAAAAAGGCACACGTAGAACCCAAGACGGCGGAATGGCTAAATACTGAAGGAAACTGTTTCTTTTGTCACCGGAATGATTAACGCTCATAAAGATGTAATAAATGCTCTTCGCCCAATAGCATTTAATAGAGAATATTCTATGGTATTAAGAGCAATTACCTATTAAAAGTATTGTCATTATGTTTATCGTTACATCTTCATCAATATCTCTTATAATTGACATTAAAGAAGAGCACTATCCTAGAACCTCCTTCCCTAGACATAGCTATAAATAGTGAGCTAAATTATCATTGTAAAGGACAAAAATTATCTGGCAAACTTATGCTACACTATACAAAGCTTGATACAATCTTATCTTCTTACTTTTTGATTTTGTTGTTGTGCCCGAAAACCCTGTTCCTCGAGCTGTTGCTTTTGCTATTTCGTCTACATCCAAAGGCTACGATATTGCATAATTCTATAATTATTTAATTATTTTAGGATCAAATTATTTTATTTGTCTAGAAACCACGTATAAATTTAACTGTACCGTTTTACGGGTAAATACTTACATGTATCCTCATTTCTACTTGAACCTGGACACTCTTCAGGATTTCTCCGAGTAAGCCTACTTCAACATTCACCCTCGCACAACTATGTCTAATATTATTTTGTGTTGCAATATTCATATGTATAGGCTTCCCAACAGCAGATGGTAAACAAATGAATAAAAAAGTTAGGGTGCAAGATCGGGAACGAAATACAAGCCATAATAATTTTGTTTGTTCCTCTAGATTAAACTAAATATCATGTTTTAGAGGCCTCATCTAATATTAATAATCTTTGTGCTTAATATAAAGCCTAATCCTTGAAATCAAGTTGACATAATCTTCTAAAAAAGAAGCTCTGATAAGCATATATTTGTTTCTAAAATATCAAATTTGACAGAGCCCTTAACTTCACATTGTATAGATCTTGTAAATCCAAAAGTGTTCGCCACACTCCCATTAGTATGTGAGTTACAGTTGCTCCCAAACATTGCTAGAGTGTGCGCCACTTGATTTTCTTCACAATATATATGCCTAACATTCGGTTGGTCCAGTGCTTCTAACAGGAACCTGCAATCACGAAGAAGATTAGCATTAACTTTATTGTGATAATTGTCATGTAGTAGTTGTAGCAATACCTGAAAATCTATTTCCACTATAAGTGATATTTGATTGTTTATGAAAGCAAGTTCCAATCCTTTCGGTAGGGCGATGATTTTAGTTTGTATGGTGATGATGCCAATGTATGGTAGGAAAATCTATCAATCCATTGACCTTCAGAATCTCTGATTATTCCACTTGCTCCTCCTTTATTGAAGTTGTTTTTGGTGTGAACCATCTATATAAGGTTTATAGATGTTATGTGGTGAAGGTTCCATTTCTTGGTGTTTTAGACGTTATTGAATGTTTGAAGTTTTGATTTGTGAGGCAGAGATATTACATTGCGTACATAATTATTTTCCTGCAATCAATGTGGTGGAAGTCATTATTGAAAAGGTTGTGGTTGCGGTTTAGCCGAATATGCCAAATGATAATAGGCGTTATAATAGCCAAAGGTATGGAAACATTGTTTGGTAGAATGATGCTCACATCTGAGGTACAATTTTATTTTATCCAATCTAGTTGGTTTGAGTGTGTTGGTGGATTGATGTTTAGTTCTCCCCATATGTTGTTGATGGGTCATTGAAAGAGGAGGTGGTATATGTTTTCCTCTGTTCCATAGTGTTTACAAGAGTTGTTCTCTATTATGTTTCTTCGGTATAGAACAGTCCCATTTGGTAGTCGTTGGTGTAGTAGAAGCCAAAGGAAAGTTTTTAGTTTGTTATGGCAGTGTGTTTTCCATAACCAAAAGTGGTGAAAAGGCTCCTGCTGTCCGGTTGTCCCTGTTAGTCTAGTGAAGAGACTGTAAGTTGATTTCGTTGTGAAGTTCCCATCCTCTATTTCTTTACAGAAGAAGGAGTCGCTTAGGTGGTCAGAGAAAGGAATGTATATTTGTTGTATGATATCGTAGATCTTATTTGGTAGATCATATGATATTGTTAGCTATTATAGTATAATCTTCCTTGTCGAGTGGTCCCTCAATTAGTTCCCATACTGTGGCTTCCTGTAACCCACCTATCTTCCCAAAATCGTACGGTGGCCCCGTTTCCAATTCTCTAGGCTATGCCTTTGGAGAAGAAAGAATATATTATGGCAGCAATTTTTCAGATGTAGAAGTCGTTATTTTTGAAAACCGTGTGAATTCTTCTTTCGGTGTTGCTGTATTTTGCTTTAAGAATTTTTGCCGAAAAGGTTTCAGGGTTTGTGTATGATCTCAATAGTAGGTTAGAAAGGAGTACAATATTCTTCCTTGTTTCTCAGTACAGTCCCAAGCCGCCCTCTTTTTTAGGAGAATCTACTGTATTCCAATTATGTGATGGATTTTCCGTTGTTCCGTTGTTGACCTCCATAGAAAGTTTCAGTGTATGCGATCAATATTATTTCTAATCTTGGCTGAGAGAAGGTTTATTTGCATGGAGTGGGTGAGTATTGCTGAGAGAGTCAATTGTATAAGAGTTAGTTTACCATATATTGTTAGTAAATTGACTTTCCATCCTTAAAGCCTTGTATTCATTTTGTCCAAAATTGATTGGTAATCCGAGTTTTTTGGTTGCATGATAGTGATTGGGAAACCCATATACTTTCCTACATTGGTTTTTTATCTTAATGTTTAGTGTCGTAAACAGTGACGCTTGTTCTGTAGCTGGTACATTAGAGGAAAAATAATTTTTGATTTTGAAAAATTTGTTCTTTGGCCGGATTGGTGGGCAATAAAGTTGAATATGTTAATGATAGAGATTGCGCTAGAGTTGTCAGCATCACTAAATAGTATTAGGTCATTCGCAAAAAAGAGGTGGGATATGGCTGGTCCATAATGACTTATTTTTATAGGTTTCCAATTCAAGATATCCACTTGGTCGTCAATGCATCGTGTTAGAAATTGCATACAAATGATGAAGAGGTATGGAGATAAAGGGTCTCCTTGACGAATGCCTGTTGACGGTTCAAAAAAATTAGTAGGCTTGCATTGACAATGATTGAGGATGTAGTGGTAGTTATAAAATTCATAATAAACGTATTAGGTCCTATGGAAAGTTTAGAGCATTAAATGAGCTCTTCCCAGTCCGACCCCTACAACTCTTGAATGAGTGGATTTCTTCTTGGACAATTATTGCATTGTTAGTTTCTCTTCTTCTTGGAATAAAACTACACTGATTATGACTGATAATGTTGGTAAGGAAAGGGCGAATACGATTTATGATAATTTTTGTTATAGTTTTATAAACAGTGTAACAAAGACTTATGGGTTTATATTGGAAGATATTTTTTGGGGGTGTTTTACGTTGGGAATGAGAGTTACAAAGGTCCTATTTAAGTTAGGGAGTATTGATAGTGTATTAAATGCTTGAGTAAAATTATAAGTGATAGCTGCTTGTGTGTCTTACCAGTATTTTTGGAAGAAGATTAGGTGGATACCATCCGGACCAGTGGCCTTTAGAGGTTTGAAAGTTTTAATAGCTTTGGTAATTTCAGTAATTGAGAGAGTCCTAGTAAGAGTTATTTTGTCATGTTCTGGAAGGATATTTAGTGTGCTTGGGTAAGTGTGTGTCGAATATGTACATGATTCCATCTCTGTTGTGTAGATATTCAAGAAGTGCTTTATAATAATATCATGAATTCCTTTTGTGTCAAAAGTCCAGTTGCCAAGAGTGACATTAAGTCGTAATATTTTATTTTTCCTACTTTTACCGATAACTGAGAGGTGGAAGAATTTTATATTGGCATCCTCGTCGTTATCCATTGGACTCTTGATTTAGCTTCCAAAAACTTGATCATTTTTTAGGATTAGGTTATAATCATGAATAAGGTTATCCTCAGAGTAATGTGGAAATTGGTCTTATGTTGTGGGTCCATGTTCTTGAGCCCTAGTATACGTGCTAGAAAAAGTCTTTTTTTTAAAGATATTCCCATAAGTGTACTTGTTCCATTCTTCCACGTGTTCTGTAAAAGAGGTAATAGCATGCATGTAATTTGTATTGTTGTTCCAGTGTTGTTTTACAATGTTTGGGAAACGTGGATGACTAAGACACATTATTTCAAAGCGGAAAATCGTAATAGGTTTATTAATAGTTTTTGTCAGACCTAGCATTAGTAGGCAGTGATCCGAATATGTACGAGGCATGTGTGTGACAGTGGCGTCAGGGAATTTTCCTACCCAATCAAAATTCCCAGGGAATCTTTCTAACCGTTCATAAATTTGTCATTGTCGTCATTTCCCTCTATTTGTCCTTGTGAAACATGGGCCCACAAATCCATGTCAATCATATTAATGGTATCGAGGCAGTTAAGAATAGTCGTGCTTCTGCTAGTGTTTATGTTCCTTCATCCAAACATTTCAGAGGTGGATGTGACCTCATTAAACTCTCCACATAGTAGCCACAGGTAGGTATTATTTTTTGCTACTATTTCTAGATTATTCCATAGAATTTTTTTTATTTTCCAGTAAGGTGCTGGCATAAAGTAAGGAGATCAACTTAGGTGTTGAGTTACTACTGACTTGTATTTTTGCATGGATTTCCTTGTCTGTCAGCTACTGCGTCCATCTCCAACTATTCATTCTTCCACACAAGGACATCTCCACCAGAGTATCCATCTGAGCTAATTTAAAATAAATCAGTGAAACCATTAAATTCCATGAGGTCATAATGGATTTGCATACGTGTTTCAGTAAGGAAAATGATGGATGGGTTGTTCCAGTCCACAAGGTCTTTGAAATTTGACCTGACTTCTTGTTGTTGCAGCCTCTGCAGTTCCTAAGGAGTATCTTCATTTTGGGTTCATCTGTTATACATGAGCTTCCACCCGGGGCCAGTGACAAGTGCGGGTGCGCAAATAGCAGGTGATCCTCCCATTGGGTGTCAGCAATGGAAAGTCTTCCTTCGTCAGTGTGGAGAGAATCAAAATTTCATATAAGTGGAGGATCGGGAAGGGGTAGGTGCGGATCGTCACTACTTTGTGAAGCACATTTTTTGGAACTGTGATGAAATATCATTTTTCTCTATTTTCGTGAAGTGTTTTTGACTGTGATTCCAATATAGTGATTTATTGCAATATTTGATGTAGGATTTTTGATGCCTACACTCCTTGGTTCATTAGATTGATTATATCTACCTCTGGATTCAAAGGGGATAATGGCTATGCTTGTAATGTCTCCAATGTTGTTGCCTCCACTTCTGGTGTCTCCACTTCAATATCTATGTTTGCCAGTAGCTGTAATATCTCTGTTTCCGGTTATGAGAGCAACCAAGTGTTTGGCGGGGGTATAGGAATTTGTTGTTCCTCCTGGGCTTCCACCTATAATGGTTGTTGCGTCTGTGGTTGCTGATAGATCCCTGCATTTATTTCTAGAGTGGCTTCTGTGAGGTAGTTACCATCTCCAACATTGCCATCTCCATGTTCTGCAAGGTTTCCATTTGTACTCTTTTTTGGGTCCCCAATCCTGTAGTTGGTCGACGAGGTTCTGTGCGTTCTCTAGAAAGAACTGGGCATGTTGTTGTAGTCCTACTACATCCAACCATGGGGTCGGTGGTGGGTGATATATAATAGGAACTGGCATCAAGGGGAAGACTGTTGTTTGGAAATAGTAGGTTGTTGTTTGGAAGTTGTTGCGATGGTATGGATGATGTTGGTGAATATCACTCACGTTCGGTGGGTACTGGTGACGGTACCGTTGGTTGGGACATTGATGGTATGGGCAATACTTTTTTTTGGTAGAGGTGAAATGGAGATTTGGTATGTGGAAGGGAGTGAGATGAAGTGGTCGTCTGGAGAGGGGGTTTCTTGGGCATATGGTTTTGTGGGTGAGGTGACGAATGGGAAGGTATTAGATGAGTGATGGATGTGAGGGGTCTTGGCAGCGTCAGTGAGAGGGTGGGTAGTAGGGAGGTAGTAGGCTTCATAATTGGATATGATTTCATGCAGAGTAGTCTTTCTTGGAGGAATATTTGGGGTGTTATCGTTATTAATAGGAGTGCGTGAATATTTTTGCCGCATGAAGTATTCTGTATGTGTCTTTTAGTACCTGTAGGTGTTCCGTTTTTGGTATTGTTGTTGTTTGCTGCAGTCTGAAGTTTTGAGGGCATAATAGAGGTATTCGCTGAAATGGTGGTTTTTGTTTGTGGTACAGGTGGTGGGCAGTTAGGTGTTGTGGCTGAAAAGAGAAATAGGTGATTTTTTTATGTTTTGATTTTGGACGGCAGATGAAGGCGATGGTTATGGGATTGTGGTGTCAGTTTTCCCTTTCTTCTATTTTGGTAGTTTATTCCTAAATTCAATTGGCTTAGGATTGTGAATTAGTTTTTTTGTGTAAGGATAGTTGACTCTTCAGATATTGTAGAGATGGAATAGGTAGCAGATGTCTTTGTCCCCAAGTTTAGACTGTTTATAGGTGTTGAGGTAGTAGGCATCATGATGTAAGTGTCTTTTCCCATGTCTTTTTCTTTTTGTTTACAATTAATTTTTTCGACGGTATTTGCTTTCTGACTTTCCCAATCTTTTTTTTATTGTTATTAATGTTACTTTTTTTGTTTTTCTTCCTATTTTTCTTTTTCAAATTTTTCTTTTTCTTTTTTTTTTTGGAAGTGAAGTTGGAATGATGTACTTTTTGTTGGATTATGACATCGTCTTCCACAATTCAGATGCTCTTTCTCGTTCGTCACTTTCCTTAGTCATTGCGGAAGTTATTGCCTTATTTGGGCATTGATATATGTTGTGTCCCAGGAATCCGCATATTGCGCACAGTGGGTTGGTGTCTTAGTAGTTGATATCCTGTAGGTGTTTCCAATCATGACATTTCTTGGTAGTGGTTCCCCTAGTGGTGCCGGGATACATAACCGTGCATATCGTCCTCTAGTCGTGTTGGTTGTGCAACTATCAATCTTCAAAATGTCGCCAAACATTTGGCTATTTTTTCAGTAGTTCAAGGTCATAGTATTCCGTAGGTAGTTCTTGAAGACGTATCCAGATGGTGGAAAACCTGACGTGGTTTGCATTTAGGTTGAATTTTGGTGTCCATTTCCTGACCGTAAGGTACTGTGATCCAATAAACCAAGGTCCGTAGTTGATGATTCTTAGGTTGTGGACGGTTGAAGAGATCCTTATAAGGTAGTAATCATTGCCTAGGTTTCATACGTCCGAAATCGGAGGAGTTCGATTTCGAGGTCTCTGGTGCGCTGAGCCCAAGCTCGAAGGGTTCAAAGTAAAGTTCGAATCGATCCCAGAACAGACACTCTGAGAAGGTACGTCGAGGACCCGTCATAACCTACCTCGAGGCAGTACCAAATCGGTGGAAGTCAAGAAAAAGCGAGAAATTCCCAAGGACACGTGGTTATGACTGATAAGGTCTGCAAGGGATAGTACAAATCAGTACTAGGCCGTTATACAACTGTACTAATAGTATTCTTTATCATAATTAGAAATGTACCATATTAGGATTTTCCCCCTCATACATAAATGGGATCCCAATCATTTGTAAAGGCACAATTTTCAGTGCAATAGAATATTCCACTTAGCTTTTATCGTTTAACGTGCTCAACATTTTTTCTCAGCTTTATGGTTCTTCATTCATTGTTATTAATTTATTGTTCTTCGTTCATTGTTCTCTATTTATTGTTCTTCAATTATTCTTAATCCACTGCTATCGACCAACCTCGAGATCCTCGAGACTATCGAACTCGAGGCCCCCATCCCTTTGACAACATTGGTTTGGCTATCATTCCTCCTTAGTTACGCTTATCATTTCATGATTATTTACTAGTATTGAAATAAAGCACATATATTTAGAACCACAAATTAAGTATAATTGTTAACACCATTTTCGGGGTAAACAGTTTGGTGCCTATTGTGGGGCAAATGATAATAGTGATTATTTTTGTGCTAGTTTTCTGATAACACACACACTTTTTCTTGTCCAAAGATTCTTTGATTTCAGGTTAAAATATGTCTAACTCAGCAAACGCACCTGTAAACGACGGTCTTGGTTTCTATGGAGAAAACAGTGCAACGGCTCCAAGAGCCGGCGTGCTACCACTAAACCCTTGGGTAGCACCAGCACCAAACCCTGTCGACGTAGGTTCACATATTGCTTTGCACGTCTATTTGGTTATTGATATTGAAGGAAGTGTACGCGGAGGGGACCAACATGATGCACAAGGGAAACATGCTCGAGAATAAAGAGAAGTTAGTCTACAAGTAATCTTTGAAATGTTGCAAGCATAACAAGTTGCTATCGCTCCATTGCAGAGTCAGCAAAAGACTCCGAGTGCAGCAGGACCGAAAATAGCTCCCCGAGTTTATCCAGCACCAGAACGATGGAGAAATAATGGATCAAGAACTGACTCCACCATCATGAGGATTATCGAGGAACTCACTAAAAGGTTCGATTCGGGATAAAATAAGATAGAGGATAACGACAAGAAAAAAGAAACCTACAACTCGAGAGTCGACCAGATCCCAAGAGCACCTCCAATTTTGAAGGGAGCGGATTCGAAGAAGTTCGTGCAGAAGCCATTCCCACCAAGTGCGGCTCTGAAGCCCATTCTGAAGAAGTTCAGGATGCCCAACATCACAAAATACGACGGGACCACAAATCCCAATGAGCATATTACCACATATACTTGTGGTATAAAGGAAATGATTTAAAGGACAACGAGATCGAGTGTGTCCCGTTGAAGAAATTTGGAGAAACCTTATCCAAGGGGGACATGATGTGGTATCATAACCTAACCCCAAATTCAATGGATTTGTTTGCCATGTTGGCAGAAACATTTGTAAAGGCACATGCTGGTGCTATAAAAGTTTCTACAAGGAAGTCTGATGTGTTCAAAATCAAACAAAGAGAGAACGAGATGCTAAGGGAGTTCATATCCCGTTTCCAAATGAAGAGAATGGAATTACAACTGGTCTCCAATGACTGGGCAGTGCAAGACTTCACTCAAGGCTTGAATGAACGAAGCTCGATAGCTTCGAAGTAGCTGAAGCAAAATTTGATCGAGTGTCCCGCCATAACTTGGGCGGATATGCACAATAGGTATCAATCGAAAATCAGGGTCGAGTTTGACCAATTGGGAGCCCCCTCGGGCTCAGTATATCCAAGTAGGCTATTAGAAAAAGAATCAAGGAACGCAAAAAAGGAGCCAAGATCGAACAAGGAAAGATACAACCCTATGTCGAAGACCGAAGAAACGGTTGGAGGTGTAACATACCTCGAAATGATCGAAGGACAGATCGAGGCCAAAGTTCCCGGGGACTCATGAGCAAAACTGGGTTCGACAGGCATATGGGGCCGTTGGAGGCACCCTGATTGTCAGAGTACAATTTCAACATTGCTGCCTCAGACATCGTATCAGCCATAGGCAAGATCAGAGAAACCAAGTGGCCCAAGCCCATACAATCAGATCCTTCCCAGAGGAATCCAACTTAATGTGCAAATACCATGGCACTCAAGGTCGTAGGACCGAGGATTGCAGACAGCTTCGAGAGGAGGTAGCCCGATTGTTCAACAAAGGACACCTTCGAGAGTTCCTCAGCAACCGGTCCATAAACCATTTTCGAGAAAGATATGCAAATAGAAAGAATGAACAGGAGGATCCGCATCATGTCATTCATATTATCACCGGAGGAATCGACGTCCCACAGGGACCCATATTCAAACGAACAAAATTATCCATCACAATGGAGAAGGGATCTCAGGACTACATTCCCGAGGACACCCTCACATTCAGCGAAGAAGATATCAAGGACTTATCTCAGCCTCATACCGATGCACTGGTAATCTATCCTTATAAATAAAATTCAAGTTAAATGTGTGCTCATGGATCCAGGTAGTTCGGCTAATATAGTCATGTCGAGGAACAACTCGGCTGCTCGACCAAATCATACCCACCTCTCGAGTCCTGAATGGATTCAATATGGCGAGTGAAACAACGAAGGGGGAAATCATCCTCCCAGTAAACGTGGTCGGAACAATACAAGACACCAAGTTTCATGTCATCGAAGGTGACATGAGATACAATGCCTTACTGGGAAGGCCGTGGATACACAACATGAGGGCAATGCCATCAACTCTTCATCAAATGATGAAGTTCCCAACAAAGGATGGAGTAAAAATGGTTTATGGAGAGCAACATGCAGCTAAGGAAATGTTCTCGGTGCACGACATGGAACCAGTATCAGCCCCATCTACCTCGGAGAAGTCAAAAGGTGAATAGGTAGCTAAACAGCAATCAAAGCCCATACCCTAGGTTGAGCCTGAGGGATAGGTGATCGATGAACAGATGGTTGAGGACGGAGAAGAAGACTTACTCACCCCCCCCCCGATCCTTCGTTGCCCCCGAGGAATCAGATGCAACAAAGACCATTGTTGAAGAACTTGAGCAGGCAGTATTGATCGAGCATCTTACAGAACGAAAGGTATACCTGGGAATGGGACTAACCCTTGAACTCAGGAAAAAACTTATTCAACTTCTTATTAATAACATTGATTGCTTCGCTTTGTCACATTTACATATGACAGGGATCCCACCGGATGTAACCACCCATCGACTAAGTGTCGATCCGAGGTTCAAATCGGTGAAGTAAAAAAGGAGGTCTCAATCTGAGGTAAAGCGTACATTCATCAAATATGACGTAACTAAGATTCTTAAAATAGGATCCATTAGGGAGGTAAAATACCCCGAATGGCTAGCTAATGCAGTAGTAGTTCCTATAAAGGGAAATAAATCGAGAATGTGTGTAGATTACAAATATTTGAACAAAGGATTCCCTAAACATTATTTACCACTGCCAAATATCGACCGTCTAATCGATGCTACGACTGGCCACGAGATCCTTACTTTTCTCGATGCCTACTCCGGGTACAATCAAATTCAAATGAACCCGGAGGATTAGGAAAAGACTTCGTTTATCACGAAGTATCACATATTGCTATGATGTTATGCCCTTCGGGCTAAAAAATGCAGGAGCTACATACCAACACCTAGTTAATAAGATGTTCGAACATCAAATAGGAAAGTCTATGGAAGTTTACATTGATGAAATTTTAGCTAAGTCCCTGCGCACAGAGGACCATTTGACTCATTTGCAGGTAACATTCGATATCCTAAGAAGATACAACATGAAGCTGCACCCCGAGAAATGCACTTTTGGATTCGGCTCGGGCAAATTTTTGGGCTTCATGGTGTGAAACAGGGGGGATCGAGATCAACCCCGACAAAATCAAAGCCATCGAGTAGATCACCGTGGTAAACAATGTGAAAGCAGTACAGCGGCTGACTGTGCGGATAACAGCCTTAGGCCGATTCATCTCGAGGTCATTGGATCGGAGTCATCACGTTTTCTTCCTTCTCAAGAAGAAAAAAAAACTTCGAGTGGACTCCGAAATGCCAACATGACTTGGAAGAATTAAAACTGTATCTCTCGAGCCCACTTTTGCTCCATACCCCGAAGGAGGATGAAACGCTATACTTGTATTTGGTCGTGTCTGAAGTTGCTGTAAGTGGCGTGTTGGTTCGAGAAGAACAAGGTACCCAATTCCCTGTTTATTACATAAGTCGGACCCTAGGAGATGCTAAAACCAGGTATCCGCACTTAGAAAAATTAGCTCTTGCATTAGTAAGTGCATCTAGGAAGTTGAAACCATACTTTGAATGTCATCCTATATGTGTGTTAACTACATATCCACTTCGAAACATCTTTCATAAGCCCAAATTATCGGGCCGATTGGACAAATGGGCATCGAACTTGGAGGGTACAATATCAAATATCAACCTCGAATGGCTATCAGGTCTCAAATTTTGGTAGACTTCATGGCTGATTTTATGCCTACCCTCGTGCCCGATTTAGAAAAAGAACTCTTGTTAAAAATAGGCACATCATCGGGGTATGGAACCTCTTCACTGATGGTGCCTTAAATGTAAAAGGATCCGGGCTCGGTATAGTTCTACAACTGCCTACGAGCGGCATAATTAGGCAATCCATAAAAACTTCTAAGTTGAATAACAATGAGGCCGAGTATGAGGCCATGATTGTAGTTCTCAAACTATCCAATGGCCTAGGAGCAGAGGTCATCGAGGCAAAATATGACTCTCTTTTTGTGGTTAACCAAGTAAGCGGAAGCTTCGAAGTTCGAGAAGACGGGATGCAAAGATACTTAGACAAGCTTCAAGTGACATTGCATCGCTTTAAAGAGTGGACCCTGGTCCACATACCTCGAGAACAGTATAGCGAGGTTGATGCACTCGCGAACTCGGGATCCTCGGTTGAAGAAGATGACATAATCCCGGGGACTTTTTTACAACTATCAAAGTCGGTGATCAAAGAAGGACATGCAGAAATCAACTGAAAGAGTCTAACATAGGATTGGAGAAACAAGTACATCGACTACTTGGAACATGGGAAGCTCCCCACGGACCCAAAAGAATCGAGGGCCCTTCGAGCCAAAGCAACCCGATTTTCACTCGATGAGAATGGAACATTGTATAGGAAGACCTTCAACGGACCACTAGTAGTATGCTTGGGATCGGGGGACACCGACTATGTGCTACGAGAAATCCATGAAGGCACTTGTGGAAACCACTCCGGTGCTGATTCTTTAGTCCGAAAGGTAATCATAGTGGGGTATTACTGGGATAGCATGGAAAAGGACACCAAAGAGTTTGTTTGAAGATGTGACAAATGCCAAAAATTTGCAATGATGATACATCAGCCCGGTGAACAACTACACTCAGTCATATCCTTGTGGACATTCATGAAATAGGATATGGACATCATCGGCCATCTACCAACGACACCAGGTAAAGCTAGATTCATCTTATTTATGACTGACTACTTCTCAAAATGGGTAAAAGTGCAGTCCTTCGAGAAGATAAGAGAAAAAGAAGTCATCTACTTCATATGGGACCACATCGTATGCCGATTTGGGATCCCCTCCGAGATTACATGTGATAATGGGAAGTAGTTCATCGGCATCCAGGTGACAAAATTCCTCAAGAATCATAAAATCAAAAGGATCATATCGACGCCTTACCACCCAAGTGAAAATGGTCAAGCCGAGTCCACAAACAAAACTATCATTCAAAAATTAAAGAAGAGGTTAGAGAATGCAAAGGGGAAGTGGAGAGAAGTACTGCCTGAAGTACTATGGGCATATCGAACAACTACAAAGTCGAGCACATAGGAGATCTCGTTCTCTTTCGTATATGGGTTCGAGGCATTGATACAAGTCAAAGTAGGGGAACCGAGTGTTAGATTTCAGCATGCCACCGAGGACTCAAAGAACGAGGCCATGAACCTCCCTCGAGCTAGTAGATGAAAAGCGTGAGGCCGCACATGTTCGAATGGCCGCTAAAAACAAAGGATCGAAAGGTACTACAACAGAAGAACAAACCTTCGATACTTCGGAGTCGGGGACATTGTTCTAAGGAAAATCACCCTCAGCACTCGAAACCCAAATGAAGGGAAGCTAGGCCCTAGTTAGGAATGATTGTACCGTGTCCTCGGAATAGTAGACAAAGGATCCTACAACCATAGCACTATAGAAGGCGAGCAACTGCCAAGCTATTGGAACATATCACTGCTCAAACGCTATTATTGCTAAGGTATAACCTTCTTCCCTTTTCATTTATATTTCATCTAACTTGTTGCAGGTGTTCGATTGAGAAGAATCAAAACACCCTTCAGCTCGAAGACCTTGGGTTTTAAAGCATGTGTTGCACTCTTTTTCCCTTAGATCGGGTTTTATCTTAAATTGGTTTTACCGGCAAGGTTTTTAATGAGGCAACATCTATATGCTACCTAAGGAAAACTCAACAAGTATTCAAGGCTTCTTTTCCAATCAACCTCGAATACTCAGGGGCATCGCCCTCAGAGGTTACCCTTTCGAAGAAAACAACTTATGCCAAAGAGGGCCTCGATAGGAGAATGTTGTAATGGACAAAACGATCAAATGAACCGTGTCCATGTAGAATAGTCGAGCCCCCGAGGGCAAAAAAATGTACACATTATTCGAAGAGCATTCTTATTTATTAAAAGACTCTATGCCTCAAAGAAGTTTACTGTTTTCACATGAAACGACTCAAGGGCCAAATACTCCGGAACACTCGGGGACTGTCATCGACAATCAACTTATCGAGTCATCAATGACTCGAACTTATAAGATCTCAATGAGGCATACTCAAACTTATAAGACCTTAAAAAAGGCATACCCCTGATAATAAGGCCAAGGCTATATATTAGAACTTGTAAGACCCCTAAAAAGGCATACCCTCGATATTAAGGCCGAGGTCATCTCATGTATAGACTAAAGGCTATAGTCAAATATAAAGACTACGGTCATATGAAAAGGCTACGGCCGAGATGATGCAGCTCGAAGACGTCCGACTTCCTCCATAAAACTAAAGGCCTTCAAGAACTTAAAAGAACCCGGTTAAATCAGGCTACCCTCGACATAAGCAAAGGGGCTTCGATAATATCAACTCCAAAGATTGTAAAGGCTTCGAATAAATCAACCTTCAAGAAAATCTCACGAGGTACTCAATTATTGTCACATATCGACTCGTAATCGAGGTTCCTATCAATCGAACCATCAAAAAGTGGGACGAGTATAAAAACATGCCAAGGCATAACAAAATTTGTAAAAGTCTTTAGCTAGAAAGGGGGAAATTTTACCCATTTTAGAGGTCAAATTGACCCAATCTAATAAGAGCCTAAGGGCCGATATGTAAGACCCAAAGGGCCAACAAAAAGATCCTATGGGCCAATCTAAAGAACCTAAGGGACAACTTAAAAAGGGCCTAAGGGCCGATGTTTTAAAACCTAAGGGTTAATACCTAAAGAACTTAAAGGCCAAAGCACATTGTGCTCGAGAAATCACCTAAGTTCGGATTCGAAAGTTCTGAGCTAAAGATTAGCACAAAGATCAAACCCTAAGTGGTCACTTATTATCGGTCATCAGTCATCGATCAAAGCACAAAAACCTAAGGGTTTTATATCCTAAGTCCAACACATAGGACTGATCGTCAGCAACATCAAATCTCAAAATCAAAGACAAAGGCAAAATGGAAATTAACATAAAGACGAAGAGCAAAGATTAAAAAAAAAGGTCCCTTTATATATCCAAATGGTGTTCACAAAAGTACATTTACAGAAGCTCCCACATGGATCCCTTAAACAAAAAAGGAAAACAATAGAAGCCTAATCTTCTGTTGGTGCCTCTTCCCCCTCGAGGACTTCATCTTCATCTTCACCACTCTCCGAGCCACTAACGAAATCCTCGTCGGGAATGATCAGTGCAACCGACTCTTCTTCTAAGTCTTTCACTTTCTCGATTTCAACAAAAAGATCAAAACCTTTGGCGTGTATCTCATCGAGAGCCTGCCTCCGAGATTCCAATCGAGCATTATCAAGAGCACTAGTTAGCCTGAGCTCTGCTTCCGCAGATAATTTCTTAGCCCGAGATTTTGCAGAAGCAACATCAGTCTGATACGAGGACATGAGGGCATCTACTTCGTACTTGATTTTGGAAAACTTGGAAACCGATTCAGCGTGAAGCTCCTTATAACGCCGGCTTTCTCCGTTTGCACCTTGAATTTGGTGCTCAATCGAGGTCAGTTTCTCACGCAGAGTGTCCTTCTCGGAGGCTACCTCATCCATACGCTGCTTCAGTCTGAGGATCTCAGTGTCTTTGACCCTAAGATCCTCCCGAAGTTGCCCCATCAGGTCAACCTTCTACTTGAGCTGCAAGAGTTGAATTGAGGCATTAGAAAACTAAAATAAGTAAGTTTAAAACAATCCCTCAAAGGCTATGTTACCTGCTCGATGAAATCAGCCTGTTAACGAGACTCCTCCTCCGAACGGGCTCGAAGGTCCTTAAGTTCCCCCTCTTTTCGAACATAAAGGGCCTTGAGGTCATTGTGTTCCAACTGTGAGCTTCCTAAGCTCGTCTTCACATCGGGAAAGCTCTGTCCAAGACTTGGAGAAAGCCTGGTCATACAGCATCACAACCTGGTCACGAAGAAAGCACGTTAGATAGGCACAAATTAAGTCTCAAACATAGTTATTAAAAGACAAAATATACCTGCTTTCGAAGCCTATCAGCCTCTTCAAATATAAACGAGGGGCCGAGGTCGGGCCCCTCTTCAATCCCAGCAAGGCATTCCTCGAAGATATTATTCTCCCTGTGGGAAGGCCCCGCTTCAAGAGTCTTCATGTCCTGGGCATCCCGTATCTGCCCTTCAGAAAAGGATGGGCCTTGTGGAAGAGTCACTCACGTCGAGCACCCCGAGTGGATTCGAAGCACGCCCTTAACAATAGTAGCTCTGTAGAGCTCCTTCACTAGTCTTTCAATCTCCTCCACCTCTTTCTTCGGCCAACGCTTCACTTCTCCTCTCTTCCCTCCTATGGTTTGCTTTCTCATAATTTCCACTTGAAAAAAGAATTTTCCTTTTTCTCTGTGTCAATTCTCCTAATTTAATTCATAAATGAAAAGGTTTCTTCTTGAATAATCAATTGCAGTATTGATTAGACCGTCATTGCTAGCTGAGTCCTTATTTATATTGACATATCATGTGTATTAGTTTGCTAACAAATTTCACATTGGATGTTTATACTAAGAAAAAACAACAATCT
The DNA here is from genome assembly GCA_005239505.1 of Nicotiana paniculata. NCBI lineage: Eukaryota > Viridiplantae > Streptophyta > Magnoliopsida > Solanales > Solanaceae > Nicotiana > Nicotiana paniculata. The sequence continues at coordinate 112,025 of ML335674.1, read as the reverse complement.
AGTGTTGTGATACCATCAATGGTGCTGCACGAGGCTTTCTTGGTGCAAATTAATCGGACTATATCACACCATGTTAAGAGTGTCTTTGGGCTTGATTAGTAACAAGTTTATTTGTTCCACATTTTGATCTATTTATTGTCAGTATGTTTTGAGGATTATCTAGGTGCAAGTGACTAATTTAATATGTAAAGACATCTATATTTACCTGCAATGATTCCTCAATATGTTGAAAAGTCCAGTGCATTGAGCATATGCTAATTGATTAGCTAAAACTTACTCCCTCTGTACCAATTATATATTCCCCTATTAAATTCAAGATATATTAGTCCAAATAAATACTACGGGTTAATATAATTGAATTAATTATATAAGTTCAACATATATGGATTAAATAAATAAGTCTTAATCCATTGGGCTAGCCCATTTAGTTGGCTACAAATGATGAGCCCACTTCATTAGGCCCAATATGCCATCTTCCTAGAGGCCCAGTTTTGTGCCACGTGTCAAATGACGTGGCACGCCTAGTCAAACAGAAGAGCCAATGGGATCATTCCACGTGTCAAAATGACAAGGCACGCCAAGTCACATTAAAAGGCCAATGAAACTGCGTCACATGTGCAAGTGACATGTTCTGGCCAATCAAATACGGCCATGTCACACTTCAATTTAATTGGTCGAAAAGCGTTTATTCTTATCACAACTCTTCTCTCCCACAACTATAAATAGGGGTATTCATAACCCAGAAAAGACACCAGAAGTTATAACAAGAAGCAAGAGGGAGCTCGTGGATCAAACACTGCAAATTTCTCTAAAAGCTACAAGCATTGAAGTGTTCTAAGGATTAAAAGATCAAGATGAAGATTCAAGAACAAGCTGCAAGCCCTTGGATTAGAAATACGTCAAGATCAAGATCAGGCCTCAAGCACTTGGATTTAAATAAAATTCAATTCAAGATTAAGCTCAAAAGCTCTTTTAATTTACTGTTGAAAAGAAGAATCAAAGGATTCATAGAGATTGAAACAGTCAAATATGTAAAATCAAATACTACGATTGTTGTGATATTTTTCGGTCCTAATTATATTTTCTCGAATGCAATTTATTGTCTACGGGCTTAATGACATTTATGGGTCAACCATAACAAAAACCATCATGACAATTTTACAAATGCTATTTCCTTTGTGTCAGTGAAAAAGAAAATGTGCTTGTATTACATGTTTATTGTAAAATTTACATATTTTTCTGAATAATTTCTATCTTATTCCAAACAAAAAAAAAAAAAAAAAAAAAAAAAAAAGTATAAATCTAGCTAGTATATTTTATTCGTAATATTATAATATATTTAACAATATAAAAAATAAATTTCTGGGGGTTTTTAGTGACTTCCTTCCCTATTGGGCCAGCCCTGAAATAAAGTAATCTATAGTATAAGATGATAGATACTTATTTGCATTTTGTGTTTGTGTTGAACCAATTGAAAAGAGATATATCAGAGATACAATTTTTTCACTTAACTGTGATCAAATGATATAAATTCTCACTTTATTGTGTATTTTAGGATTAAATATTTAAGTAATATAATAACACAATACAGATAAATATCTTCTTATACGATATGCAACATCGCAAGGATCAGTGTAAGAGAACCAAGTGGCCTTTGCAGCACGATACACGTGGAAAAAAACTTGCTATCAATGATGTTGAATATCTTTAACATTATTGACTCTGTTCTCTGCGCTTATGTATTATTGACCAATACATATATTTTATTTATTTTTATAGATTTGTGACTCATGAATATATTTTTCGGCGAGCCACATCAAGAAGACAGTAGAGCCCATATCCCATCCTCTGTCAATGGTATGTGTCAAGACTTAAATGCACAAAATAAGCCTATTGCATCTTAAGTATACAAGCAATAAAAAGGAACCTAGCACCCAAGAATAGGAACTGGCCAATTTAATTTGCCAAATGGCTAGAGCACCTAAATCGGATTAGAAAGGCCTTCCCAATTTATATCATCATTTTTTAAGTGACCGTGATTCCAGTAGAAAGTATGAATAAACTAATTGGTGGGCAACAAAAATTTATTACATTATATGAATTAGTCAAAGTTCAAGTGTTGCTCTAGAAATTTTATTATATGTTTTTTAACTTCAACTTCAAATACCTTTTTTTTATATAAAAGAAACTTAACCAAATATGTACTTCGAAGAGTTCAAATTTTCACAATTATTGTTCTAAACGGTGGCACTATACATGCATACACAATTTAGTGAGTCATCATGCTCAGTTACGTGAGGTAATCTTTTGAATTGTATAAGCACTCCCTTTTTCTCACCTGCCACACATTCATATTGTAGTAAGCTCACAATTCTATCGCATTAATTATGAAAAATAAAATAGGAAAGAAAATAGGTGTTCCCACCTTAGAAGAGGATGGTTTGTATGATAGATAACAAGTGTTAGACGCGTTAGATATGTCAATATAATTAGCGAGACTAGGGGTATTTAAACGGCATCGAAAAATCACATCAATTTGAAAAGTCAATTTAAATCGAAAAAAAATCAATTAGGTTTGGTTTGGGTTGATTCAATATTGACTAAGAAAAATCGAACCAACCCGACATATAAATATATAAATTTTATATATAGTTTTGAAGTTTTGTATAGTATTTTCTTCAGAAAAATATCTAAATTTTTTTATGATCTTCAGTGCATCTATTTTTATTTACTTTAAGTAATGTTTGGTTCTATTATGTATTTTTACTTGCTTATTAAATATTGTTGAAATGCATCAATGTCTTTGTTCTTTCGTATTCTTATGTTAAGATACATAATTGAAATGATATTGTATACGGGTAAAATCGGGCTCATGGAACATAAAATAGGCCATATTATTCGTGACCGGCCGGATTTTAAGGTGCGGATCTCGGCATGTATCGATGAAGGACTAGAAATCGGTAAATCATGAGATTTTTTTACCTTATATCGAGTTGTACCTAAAATAGGGCTTCCCTACAATATAAAGGGGGTCTGATAATTCATCAAAAAATATTGTAACACACATCCCAAAGCAATACATTATTATTTCTCTATTATTAGTTCTCTTGCTAAAATCATGTATCATTAAAACCACTTACAAAATTAATTGTTATCCGATTTTGATGATACACAGTTTGGCGCCCACCGTCGGGCTAAGGATAATAGCTGCTATTTGATACAAATTTCTATAACACACAGTATTTTACACTTGTTCTTTAAAGTGTCTCTGATTTCAGACAAATGTTCAAAATGTCAAACTCCGAGTCAGCCCCTCTAAATGTTGACACTGAGTCTGTTAATCACGGTGAGAATAACAATATACTACCTAGTGACGAGGTACCACCTGTTGAACGCCATCGTAATTCTGGTCGCTGACCCGATTGGCGCTAACTCACATGTGTCCATCAATGCAAATCTGCGTACCAACTTCGAGAATAGCGTCTGTGGTGGAGCAGGCCCCGCGAGTAGTCGAACAAATGAGAGGTTGTCGACGAAGGTGTCAAAGGCCCGATCAGCAGCCCAAAATACACAAGACATTGGAGGGTACATATCAATTTACAGGTGATCTTCAAAATGTTACATGCTCAACAAGCAGCGATAGTGAAGCTACAGAACCAAAGCCGCGCGCCGAGCAGAATTGAGCATGATCTATCCCGAGAAGTCACGGGCAAAGATTAACCGATCACAGAGAGGCCGAATGAAAATGAAAATGAACCGATCACAGAGAGGCAATTATTGGAATCTAAGTTCTCCAAAACAATTTGTTGCTAGGCCTACCTCGGGCACAATGAGGCTCCCAAAATAAGACGAGAATTTACATTCCGCAATATGTGTTTAAATACCGCAAATACTCTTTTAGAACACTTACTGACTTGGCTACCTTTTGTTTTTCTTTCTTTCTTTTGATTATTCCCATTCCCCAAAGGTTGGTTCACACATACTGGCATCATCACTTTATCACACAACATCCAGGGTCCCTCCACCTTCTCCTCCTCCTAGTCCAAGAAAAGGCAAAGTGAAAGAAAATATGGATGATTTGAACGACACCAGAAAAGACAACAACACACATGTTGAACATGTATAAGCTTCTGATGTTCGAGGTACTCAGGCCCCAAATGATGTGGTATCACGACTTGAGCAGAAAATACTAGAACTCCAGGGTGAGCTCGAGTAGGTGCGAAGCTTAGAAAATCTATCCCTCACACTCAATATCCCAGATGTCAACCATTCAAACACTCAAAACCCCACACCACCGCAAAACACACCCAATAAGCGCCCACAGAATCCTCCTACACCTCACCATTATACAACCCCATAACAAAATAAAACTATGCCACCACAGTACCAGCAAAACACCTACCACACTCAACAAGATACCCCGCAAATTATTCCCGAACCCCAGAACTCCACCAATGATCATCATTATACCCAAACTCCCGGTCACCCAAACCACCCCATATATGTGGAAACTCTACCTCACTCCACTCAGCCTGTATCCTATACACCAGAATCCACTGAGAAGGACCTGCTCATTAAGAACCTGGCAGAAGAGCTCAAGAAGTTGACAACTCAGATTCAAGGCGTCGAAAGAAGCAAAGGGATATAAGGTATGAACTATGAAGACCTATGCATACAGCCAGATGTAGAACTGCTGGAGACTTACAAACCTCCAAAATTCCAAATATTTGATGGTACAGGTGATCCCAGGGTTCATCTAAGGACCTATTGTGACAAGCTTGTCGGGGTTGAAAAAGATGAAAAGATCCGGATGAAGCTTTTTATGAGGAACCTTACGGGATATGCCTTGTCCTAGTACAGCAACCAAGATCCTATGAAATGGTCCAACTGGGTGAGTATGGCGTCTGATTTCATGGACCGATTCAGGTTTAACACAAAGAATGCGGCGGCTGTCTTCTACATTCAGAATTTAAAGAAGAAGCCCACTAAGACCTTCCGCGAGTATGCCACTCATTGGAGGTCAAAAGCAGCCAAAGTCGGGCCGACATTGGACGAGGAACAGATGAACAAGTTCTTCGGCAGAGCACGGGATCCGCATTACTATGAAAGACTAATGGTTATTGAAAACAACAAGTTCTCCTATATCATCAAAATCGGAGAAAGGATTGAAGAGGGCATTAAAAGCGATATGGTGAGAAACTTTGAGGCATTGCAGGCCACAAACAAAGCATTGCAGTCAGGGGGGTATATCTAAGAAGAAAGATGCAGGAACAGTAATAGTCGCCCAAGGACCTAAAACATCACTTGTATATCAAACCTCCCCACTTACATACCAAGCACCTTTACCCACAAATCAACAATCACCTCTAAGATAATCCTAACCAGCCACTGCTTATGAAACATATAATTCCCAACCCTCTCACTTTCAGTCACCTCCAATTCGCCCAAACTACTTAAGACCTCAGCCTAACTTTGACCGCATACCACCTAAACAATACACTGCCATTGCCGAACCCATTGACCAGCTGTATGAAAGGATGAAGGCTGTTGGTTACATCACTCCTATCCCTGCTGCGGCCGTGGAGAATTCATCCCAATGGGTCAATCAAAATAAGTCTTGTGCATATCATTCTAGCATGAAAGGGCACACCATTGACGAGTGTCGAACACTGAAGGATAAGATCCAGACCTTAATTGATAATAAGGTCATTCAGGCCAAATAAGCTACACCCAACATCCACTAACAATCCCCTCCCAGATCATAGGGGTGAAGGTGTCAATTTGATAGAGAGCGATGAGGAATGGGATCCCGAGGGATCAATTAGGCTTATCAAAGAGGGTGACAATCCTAAGAAACCCGCAGTCACGATCAATACTATTATAGTACAAATACAGCCGCCAGTGGAGGTTGAGGTAGCTTTTTCAGTTCCATTTGAAGTTGAGATAGCACCCCCCATAGCTGCGCATGTTCCATTCGAGGTGGAAGTAACCACGCCTTTAACAGTGACAGTGTCAACCACGCCACCTTTCAACACCAAGGCTATACCCTGGGATTATGTGGCTGAAGCTAGAAAAAGAGGAAAGAACAAAATAGAAGAATCCGATGTTGCGCAAGGAATGACCAGAACAGGAAGAGTCTATACACCAAAGTATTTGGGAGAATCTAGTAAGCAGGCTTCTAACAGACCGCCCATTATTGAAACAGGCCCGGACGACCTTTGGAGGAAAGTGAAAGCAAAGGAGTAATCAGTCACCGATCATTTGAACAAGACTCCTGCTCAGATATCTATCCTGTCACTGCTACAGAATTCAGAAGTGCACATGAATGCTTTCTTAATTGTGTTAAGTGAGGCATATGTACCTAACAACACCACTGGCGGAGAAATGGCCAATATGGTAGGACAGGTGCTGGAAAGTCACAAAATCACCTTCCACGAGGATGAGCTGCCACGCGGAGGTTTGAATCATAACAGGGCACTGCACATTACCGTGCAATGTGAGGACAATTTCGTTGCCAGAATTCTGATAGATAGGGGATCCAGTCTCAATATTTTCCCATTGACAACATTGAAGAGGTTGGGCAAAGGCCTTTATGAGATACGAGAAGGGACCATGAACATCAAGGCATTTGACGGGTCTCAGAGGGCTACCATTGGGGAAATCAATCTCTATTTGCAGAAGGGGCCTAGATAGTTTTATGTCGAGTTTCAGGTGCTAGACATATCTGCATCCTATAATCTATTATTGGGACGGTTGTGGATACACGCCGCTGGGGCTATGGCATCAACGTTGCATCAGGCAATGGAGTTTGAATGGAACCATTAAGAGGTGATTATCCATGGAGATGAGAGCAACCCCATTTACAACCGTCAGACTATCCAGGTGGTTGAGAACAGAAGAAGGCTCAGGGGAGAAAATTTTCATCACATCGAGCGGGTTAATGCAATCGAGAAAGATAAGTGGTGGAGTAGCAAGATAGAAAGTATGCTTGTGTGGAGAGGATATGAACCCCGCAAGGGTCTTGGCAAAAAACTTTAGGGTATCTCCAAACCAATACAGTTGAAACGTCATGGTACAACCTATGGGCTAGGGTATCAGTACACCTGGCAATAATACAATGATTGGTCAACATTGGGGTGTGGTCCGTACTATCCACTTGAGCAGCCTGTACCACACCTGAGTCAGACTTTCCAGTAGACCGACAGCATATGGGGATTAGAGGAGGAAGAAGCATTGGGCACCTTGAGGAACTTGTTCCTGGAAGATGAGGACATGGACTGTTGTGTAATTGTTGAGGAAGAGGAGGAGGAGGAGGAGGAAGGCCCTACCATCCGAGCTGTGGAGAAAGGTTCATTCCTCAAGAATTGGACTGTCAGAACATCCAAGCCTGACGAGTCCTGGGGTAGCAAGGCTGAATAACATTGTTTATTTTGTTGTTTTCTAAGAAAATGATTTCCCTTTTGCATTTGTTTTAAATAAAATCTCTAGCGTTCCAAAAACGTTGTTTAAATTATTGAAAGTCGCTTTTATGTTTTAATGGATCGATATTTCTTATTACCATTTTCTCTCATATCTTTATCTATACAGCATTACTATTTCCTGTCTTGAAGAACCATTAACTGTGACATGTAATGAGGCAATGCAACAAAAGGATAGTGATTCAGAAGAAGAGGATGTCATACACGATGAAATCGTCAGGGAAGTAGAAGATTTTGAGAACAATCCCTAGTCCAACCTGGACGAGGTTGAGATAATCAACTTAGGAGATTCCGAAATTGTCAAGGAGACCCGCATCAGCATTCTCTTATCACCATCAGAAAAAGAAGAGTACACACAGTTCATGAAAAAGTACGAGGACATCTTTGCATGGTCATACGATTATATGACCGAGTTAAGTACATCTATTGTGGCTCACAAGTTGCCCACAAACCCAATGTGTCTGCCAGTAAAGCAGAAACTCATGAAATTCAAGCCTGATATGAGTCTGAAAATCAAAGAGGGGGTCACCAAGAAAATCAAGGCAAAGGTCCTCAGGGTGGTTGAATACCCAACTTGGTTAGCCAACATCGTGCCAGTTCCGAAGAAGGATGGGAAGGTTATAATTTGTGTCGATTATCGGGATCTCAACAGAGCCAGCCGAAAGGATGATTTCCCACTTCCAAACATACACATTATAATAGAAAGTTATGCCAGACATGAACCCCGGTCCTTTGTAGATTGCTTCGCTGATTACCATCAGATGTGGATGGACGAGGAAGACGCTGAGAAAACCGCTTTCATTACACCATAGGGAATATACTATTATAAGATGATGCCATTTGGTCTGAAGAATGTTGCGGCCACCTACATGAGGGCTATGACTACCATTTTTCATGATACGATACATAAGGAGATCTAGATGTATGTGGACGACGTTATCATCAAGTCGAAGAAAGCCACGTATCATATAGCATATTTGAGGAAGTTCTTTGATAGACTGCGGAAGTGCAAGCTGAAATTAAACTCGGCAAAATGTGTATTCGGGGTCCCTGTCGGAAAATTACTTGGGTTGATTGTCAGCCGCCCAGGGATAGAATTGGATCCATCGAAAGTCAAAGCCATCCAGGAGCTGCCACCGCCAAAGAGTAAGAAAGATGTAATGAGTTTTCTAGGACGGCTAAAATACATCAGCCGGTTCATAGCCCAGTCCACAGTTATATGTGAGCCAATTTTAAAGATGTTGAAGAAAGATTCTACAACTATTTGGATTGAGGATTGTCAAAGGGCTTTCGACAAGATCAAGGAGTACCTATCAACACCACCAGTTTTGGTCCCGCCAGAGCCGGGCAGACCTTTGCTACTCTACCTCGCAGTGTTATATGGAGCTTTTGGATGGGTTCTGGGGCAGCATGACGAGACATGGAGAAAGGAACAAGCTATCTATTACCTGAGTAAGAAATTCATCCATATTAAGCGCGGTACTCTCTATTGGAACGTACCTGCTGCGCCTTTACCTGAATAGCTCAAAAGTCGAGGCATTACTTCTGTGCTTACACAACGTACCTCATATCAAGGATGAATCCCCTGAAATATATCTTTCAGAAACCCATGCCCACTGGCAAACTGGCTAAGTGGCAAATCCTGTTGAGTGACTTCGACATTGTTTAGGTAACTCAGAAAGCAGTCAAGGGACAGGCACTGGCCGATCATCTGGTTGAGAGCCCTATGGAAGGAGAATACGAGCCCCTTAAAATGTATTTTCCCGATGAAGAGGTATTATTCATATGAGAGGATATATATGAATCCTAGGACGGTTGGAGGATGTTCTCTGACGGAGCGGCAAATTTTAAAGGAGTCGGTATTGGAGCTGTCTTGGTATCAGAAACTGGTTAACATTATCCGATATCTTCTAACCTAAACATTGCAGAATATGAACTTGCATCCTAGGACTCAACATGGCCATCAACATAAATATTCAAGAGATGGTTGTAATCGGCGATTCATATTTGCTTGTGCACCAGGTACAAGGAGAATGGCCACCAAGAATTCCAAGATATTGCCATATCTGCACCATGTGCAGGAATTGAGAAAGAGGTTCACAAAGATAGAGTTTCGGCATGTTCCCAGGGTTCAAAACGAGTTTGCCGATGCATTGGCCGCTTTGTCATCAATGATACAACATCCAGACAAAAACTTCATTGATCTTATCCCAGTAAGGATCCATAGCCAGCCGACATATTGTTCCCATGTTGAAGAAGAGACAAACGGGAAGCCCTGGTTCCACAATATCAAGGAATATTAAAGGAGAATACCCGGAGCATGCAAATCATACTCATAAACGTACACTTCGGAGGTTGTCCAACAATTTCTTCCACAATGGAGGAACCTTGTACAGAAGAACTCATGATTTGGGATTATTGAGATGTGTCGATGCAAGAGAAGGTTCTAAACTACTTGAGGAAATACATGCTGGGACCTGCGGCCCACACATGAATGGCTTCGTCTTGCCCAAAAAGATACTTAGGGCCGGTTATTTCTGGATGACCATGGCGACATATTGCATCTAGTATGTCTGAAAATGATACCAATGTCAAGTACATGTAGATATGATAAAAGTGCCGCCAAATGAGCTCAATGAAACAAGCTCACCTTGGCCATTCGTCGTCTGGGGAATGGATGTCATTGGTCCAATCGATCCCACCGCCTTAAATGAGCATCTGTTCATCTTGGTAGCTATGTATTACTTCACCAAATGGGTTGAAGCAATGACTAAGAATGTTGTGGAAGATTTTGTCCGAGACCGAATTGTTTGTCGGTTCGGAGTTCCAGAATCCATCATCACTGACAATGCCACCAATCTCATAGTGATATTATGAAAGCCATATGCCATACTTTCAAAATAAAGCACAAGAATTACACATCATACAGACCTCAAATGAATGGAGCCGTAGAAGCCGCCAACAAAAATATCAAGAAGATACTGAGGAAAATGGTAGAGAATCACAAATAGTGGCATGAGAAACTACCATTCGCCTTACTGGGATACTGTACCACAGTCTGCACATCAACCGGGGGAACACCCTATTTGTTGGTTTATGGTATTGCAGCTGTTATTCTCACTGAAGGAGAGATTCCTTCCTGGAGGATCATACAAGAAGCTGAGCTCAGTGACGCAGAATGGATAAAGAGCCGTTATGAGCAGCTAGCCCTCATAGACAGAAAAAGGATGAATGCGGTATGTCATAGACAACTTTACTAGAACAGGATGTCCAAAGCCTTCAACAAAAGAGTCAAGCCGAGACAGTTCACACTAGGTAACTGGTGTTAAATAAGAGCTTTCCACATCAGGACGAAGCCAAAGGGAAATTCATTCCCAATTGGTAAGGTTCTTACATGGTTCACAGAGTATTGACAGGGGGAGCCATCATACTCTAAAAATGGACGGAGACGTATGGCCAAAACCAACCAGTTCAGATGCAGTCAAGCGATAATATGTGTAATTGTTTATGTTTCCGCAAATGATGTAAATTTAACTATGCTCGACCTGATTCCTATTTAAGAGGGGATACGTAGGCAGCCCTGTGGGTTTGGTCATAATTCAATAAAAATATTATTTCCCCCATAATCAGAAACTGGGGCAGAATTTTGAGGAGGACCCTAAAAATTCCGAAGGAAGTTCAGCCATTCGCAACATGTACAACAACCACAGATGTTTTTCCATCTAACTAGGGCAGAATTTTGAGGAGCACCCTCAAAATTCTATGGCAAGAGAAGTCGCGATGTCTCGGATTGTGTCACAATCATTGGTTCATCCAACAAATATCTTAAAAAATATTTTACTATTTCCTTTGAAAGCTATGCATGCTTGCTTGATAACTCTGTTTAGGGAAACGCTACCCCAATGATTTGAACAAGATCCCCAGACCAAGAAAAGCAAGCCGACAGAGGCGCGAACCGACCTCCCCTTTTACAGAACTCACAATTTTTCTTTGGATGCAGGAACAAAGAATATACATGCTTCAAAATCACAATATTCATAACAACCGCGATACTGAAGAAAACTCTGCTATCATCAGCTATTTATTCTATTCTGCATGGGACTAAGTTATGTCCCACATAGTTGCATAAGGCTAAGCCATGCCTTCATATCTGCATAAGGCTAAGCTCTGACTTCCATCTTCATGGGACTAAGCCATGTCCCAAATCTTGCATGAGGCTAAGCTCTATCTCCATCTACATGAGTCTAAGCCCTGCCTCCATTTTTATAAGGCTAAGCTCTGCTTTTATCTGCATGGGACTAATCCCTGTCCCAAAATCTTGCATGAGACTAAGCTCTGTCTCTGTATCTGCATGAGGCTAAGTCCTTCCTCCATATTTGCATAAGGCTAAGCTCTACCTTCATCTTCATGAGACTAAGACATGTCCCACAATCTTGCATAAGACTAAGCTCTGTCTCCCTCTGCATGAGGCTAAGCCCTACCTCTATTTGCATAAGGCTAAGCTCTGCCTTCATCTGCATGGTACTAAGCCTTGTCCCAAATCTTGCATGCGCCTAAGCTCTATCTCCATATGCATGAGGCTAAGACCTGCCTCCATATTTGCATAAGGCTAAGCTCTGCCTTCATCTTCATGGGACTGAGCCCTGTCCCGAATCTTGCATGAGACTAAGCTCTGTCTCCATCTACATGAGGCTAAGCTATGCCTTCATTTTCATGGGACTAAGCCATATCCCGAATTTTGCATGAGACTAAGCTCTGTCTCTATTTGCATGAGGCTAAGACTTGCCTCCATATTTGCATAAGGATAAGATCTACCCTCATTTGCATGGGACTGAGCTCTGTACCGCATCTTGCATGAGGCTAAGATGTGCCACCTATTTTCATAAGGCCATCATTTCCTTTCTATTTGCCGAGACTAAGCGCTGTCTCTACGACACTATCTATTTTCTCTTCTTTCGGGCTAATCTCTGCCCTCAAATTCACAAGACTAAGCCTTGTCTTGTAGCTCTTAACATCATGTTATCGCATCTCATGGGCTGAAATATCTCCAACTTGTCCAAAGGTGTCATAGTCTAAATTCATCATCCTCATAGCCGGAAGACAACATGCCATGGCCTGAGGATCTCTCAGAGTTGCATATCATTATTCAAAGGCGTCATGGTTCGGAGGCACCATTTTCATGGCCCGAGAACATCATTTCATTTCCTGCGAATCCCTCACTGAAAAATTCATGGCCCAGGACATCATGGTCTAAAGATGTCATCCTAGCCGTCCGAAGACAATTCTCATGGTCCAATTTTCTTGATCTCTACTATTTTCTGAAAAACCCTAGTGATTCGAGTATTATTGGGTGTTTTTCTTTATAAATCTCTTGTTTAATTAAACTACTTCAATTTTTAGTCATTCTTTCTGAAACTAGGGTTCTTCCCTCACTTTCATCAAAGGTTCTTACTTTCAGATGGTTAATCTATTCATCTCTTTATGTGTTTGGTTAATCTTCGTATGTATGCTCGAACCTAAAATGTTTCTGTCTGTTATTCTTATATATTCAATTTTGTTTTGATATTGTGCTTATCTCTGTGAGCCACTCCTATTTACTTATTCTATTTTGGAACATTAAATGATTTTCCCTATTAAAATCAGTATTTTGTGGGATTGTTACTTGATTGACTTCTGTTAAGGATCTGAATGATTTTCCTTCTTGTTAAAATCAGAAAACTTTTAGATTCTTACTTGGTTGATTTCTATTTAAGGATTCAAATAATTCTTTCCTATGAAATCAGTACTCTTTGAAGATTTTTACTGATTGCCCTGTAAAAATCAATGTGCTGGGATTTTACTGATTTCCTTATTTATGACATGTTTCCTTATTTTTATTTGCCTTAATTAGCTGCCAATACAGTTTAGGACTTACTGAGTCCTTACATTGTATGATTTTGATTTTTTTACCTTAATTTAACCCAGTTATGACCGTTAGTTGACTATCCCCTAATTAAATGGGCCTTTTCCGGACTCCCTATATGAATTGATTATGTTATTGGTTGGTTGATTCTAATTGATTGAACCTTGATTTCTTTTACCTTATCTGTTTCACTCCCTAAATTCTATATATGCACTCTTGTTTTACCTCTCAAATAGGAAAAACAATAGTTCAAGCACGCACACACACAAACTTTCTATCATCCCTCTTTCTGCTACTTGTGTTCATCGTTTATCTAGACGGCTGAAAGCCAAGGCTAGACTGTTGAATCTTGCCTACTTTACTTTTTGCTTTTGCTTCCTTAACTGGTATGTTTCTATCTCTAATGTCACTATGAAGTTCAAACCTATATGAGAATCTGTTGCTCCATGATCCATGTCTCTTCTGCAATAGTTCAGTCGCTTGTGTACTCAATGTTATATTCTTTCATATTTATTGCGTTGATCATACATGTCTAATTTGATTCTTCCATGTCTATTTCTTTAATCGGCATGTTACTCGTGTTTAAGTTTCCAGTCTGTTTATTGCTTTAAACTAATGTCTACTTTTATGTTTAGTTCTCTTATCTCTTCTGTCCACTAACTTCAATTGGCATGACTAACTTTTTGTAATTACACCCCTGTCCTCAGCATGACTATTCCTACACATAGTCTTTGTGCTTTACTGTCTATTACTACTTTAGTATCAAGTATGGCTTTCATGTTAAGACTCTAAATCAGTAGTCTATGTTCTAATGGATGCTATGAATTTTGTTGCTGAATGTCAATTGACCCTTATCTGTCCTTATTGCTCAATGTGCTCTTTTTTTTCGTGTTCCTGTGTTCCAACCCCTGATCCTTATCTGTAAAATTTCCTGTCCTCACCTAGAGTTAATTAACAAACGAAGTTTGAATCTGGGTGGTATTGAGCTTTGAGACTTTGTTGTTGTTTAGTGAACCTTTCTTTCTCAGAATGTTTTCAAAATATTTTTACTCTTAATATGTTTTCCCAAACTGTGTACATTCCTAATGTATTTTTCACTCCTAAATTTGTTATCACTATACTGCTTCCCAAAGTTATTCCAACTATGTCAAGCACTCTTACTTCTACTCCTAGATTACTTAAGTCCTGCCCTCTAGTGTGTGTAGTGCCTAGAATTCCATGAGATTCCTCCAAACTCTTGCAAACTGGGGCTGGCCTTTTCCACACTGCACATAATCACTTCCCTACTCAAAGAATCTTGGTGTGAACATTTCCCGGATCCTGAGGTCCTTAGGGAACTATGACGCACACCTTACTAGCTATGATACCTTGGCATCCAGGACTGTTTTGAAGGTCTGGTATTTCCATGTTCACTTTGGGCCTATCTCAGGCTCCCTAGCATAGCTTGTATTTATTATGTAACTCATTTATTTATGGTCTGTAATAATAACCTTTGTAAATAGATATTGGGGAAATTAGTAAAGGGGAGGTATTCATATATGGATTTTTTGTAGGGAGACCAGGTAGAAATCATCATTTAGGTTTATATTGTGTTTACTTGCATTAGAAATCCTGCCTTTAGGTCTATATTGTGTTTACTTGCATTAGAAATCCTGCCTTTAGGTCTATATTGTGTTTACTTGCATTAGAAATCCTGCCTTTAGATCTATATTGTGTTTATTTGCATTAGAAATCATGCTTTAGGCTCATATTATGTTATTCACATTAGCAATCATGCTTTAGGTTTATATTATGTTTACCATGCTTTTAGATCATTTGACATACTAGGCAATGTGTTATAGGCTCATTACCTCATTTATTACGGAATTGTGCTTCTGCATAATCATGATCACCTAGAAATCCTGCTATTAAGTTACCGTTGCAATTCTGCATACTAAAATTTACATCTTCTGTGTCATTAGAAATCCTGCTTTAGGACCGTGTCTGTATTCTCTTTACATCATGTCTACATTGTCTAAGTCAATAACAGTCATGTCTATAAGATGTTGAAAGTAAATTTCAACGCCTAGACAAGCCTGTAGGATATTTGAAATCTTGCAAATGCTAAAACTATGCTTTGCTTCATTATTTGTGACTGCCCAGATTCAACAGGTTCTAAAAATCAGTAGGCGAACTGATTAGGTCTTTACCGCTTCGCGTTAACAAAATGCTGCACACTGTTTGTTTGTCATGCTCACCTAGATATCATGCTCTAGGACCCTTTCTGGAACATCTAAAATCTTGGTGTTTGAGACGTGCTAATTTCCTGTTTATTTGTGGAGGTAAACATGAGCCCTTAATTGTTGTCTTACTTGACAGTCCTTCTTGTTCTTTGTTTTCGCTTAGATTTTCCTTTTTAAACACTTTAGGAGAGTCTAGAACTACCTAAAATAGAGGTCTTAAACACCTCCGGGACCACAAGGAAGGGATTGGAAATGAACGCTTGGAGTTCGTTTAATTAAAACCGCTTATACAATCGCTAAGGGGAGGGTAATCGGGTAGTAAAAGGATATGATGACACATGTGTTAATGCCACGTGTAACCCCTCTAGTTGAGGACGGATTACCGGGTATTTTACAGATGTGATCCTATAGGCTAATAACTTAGGACTTCCAAATCTTTATACATATATGTGCTTAGACCGCTTACCTATTAAACTCTTTTTTATCTTATTTACATATGTGTGCTTAGACTGCTTACCTTTTAAACTCCTTTTATCTTATTTACATATGTGTGCTTAGACATCTTATCTGTTAAATGACTAATTCACAAAATAAGTTTGGCCGGGACCCACCATTGTGGACCTCGAGGGGTGCCTAACACCTACCCCTCAAGGTAATTTCAAGCCCTTACCCAATCTCTGGTAATGTAGATTGGTTTCATAAGTTACTTGCATTAGGTGTCCTAACGCACCTTAAATCTGTTAGGTTCGCGACTCTTCAGTATCTATACCCATATCCCAAAAGGAAGGGAGTTGTCCCAAATGAATGTCGCAACCTTATTTTGCGAGGAAAGGGGGCACGACGCCATGTAGTGGAGACTGATGAAGCAATTGGTCTGGGAGAAACCCGATGAGAAGTTAAAGGAGGAGTGATCGAGGTCAAAACAACCAAGGACTGATGAGAAAGAACAGTTTCAACAGATCCATCGGGCTTGAGGAAGCACCGAGATTATCAAAATACAACTTTAGAATGAAATAATAGAAGTTTAGTTACCAAAATCAACAGATTCGCATGACAAGAATTCAAGAATGTGAGATTTTTCTTAAGGGTTCTGAAGCCTCTCAAAGATAAGTATAGATGTCTCCGTAACTATCTGAAAGACTCTACTAAACCTGCTCATGACTGGTGAGTCATATGTAACCTAGAGCTGTGATACCAACTTGTCACGACCCCAAAATCTCCAAGGCCTTGATGGCGCCTATCTTGATACTAAGCTAGCCAATTCACTACGTGTAGCATAAAGGAAATTTTCATTTAATTCATTACTAATCCGATGTTTCATAAAATTTCCGTTTAAGGATTTCAAAACAAGTAAAGATAGGTAAATAATTTAAACACATCCTGATCCCGGAGTCACTAGTCATGAGCAACTAAAAGAAAATACAAGTCTGATATTGTTTACTTAATACATGATAAGTCTGAGAAAATAAATGCTAAAAGACAGGAAGGAGAAAGGCAAGGCTACGGATGTCGTGCAGCTACCTCGCAAATCTCTGGGATACTCTGAAAGGAGCTGATCAACTCTCACCCTGATGCCCTGGCACCTGAATCTGCACACAAGGTGCAGGGAGGAACGTGAGTACGCCCTTAGTAAGTAACAATTATAACTAAAGACTGAGGGCAGTGACGAGCATTTAAAATTATATAAATCTCATAACATAAAAACCTCAGTGGAAATAACAGTTTCAATGAAAGTTGTTCAAAACAGTTGTTCAAAACTTTCAATAGAGGCTCAGTGTAAAAGAAGAATGATACCAGAAATTTCATAAAAACAAACCCCTCAGGAAAAGTAACACTTATATACATAGCCCCTCGGGCAAAGTATCACTCATATATAGCCCCTAGGGCAAGCCTCTTAGTCACTCGTGACTCAACTCTCATCAATCAACACTTACACTCAATAGGTACCTTACAATAACTACTGTAGTGTGCAGCCCGATCCTTATATCGCTGCGTCGCACAGCCCGATCCATATATATATATATATATATATATATATATATAATGCTGCAGCGTGCAACCCGATCGATAACTATCCTCACAAGCCGGCCCTCGGCGTTACTCAGTCTTCAACCTCACAACCCACTCAGGTATTTCAGTACGAACTCAGGGAGCTCAGCCCAAACCAACTTTCATATATTAACATAGAGCCATGAATAAGATTAAACAATAACATGTATAAATCATGACTAAGAATATGCTTTCTATCAAAAACAGTGTAAGGATAATAGTAAAATACCCCTGAGGGTCCAAACAGTACGGCCCAAGGCCCGAAACATGGAATTCAGCCACGTTAACAGAATCATTTCTAAAGCAGATGTATGTCATATAGAGTTTATCAAAGCATGAAACTCTATAGTTGTCACGGGACGGACCAAGTCACCATCCCTACTAGTGCACTCCCACACGCCCGTCACCTAGCATGTGCGTCACCTCATTTATCAAAATAGTACGAAATTCCAGGGTTTCATACCCTCACATCTTACAATCGTTACTTACCTCAAACCGGATGAAAATCTACTCCGCGATGTCCTTCCCACTTTACTCGGCCTTAAATCGCCCCGAATATATTCAAAATCAGATTCATATCATCACTATATGCTAAAGAAACAAAACCCATGCGAAAATAATCAAATTACATCAAAATCCCAAATTGGCCCAACCCCACCCCCGTACCCACAATTCAGAATCAGATAAAAATCATGAAACCAGAATCCTTATCCTCTCACGAGTTCATACATACCAAATTTATGCAAATCTAACTTCTTTTGACCCCTCAATCACCCAATTCTTAATCTAGAGGCTTAAATTGATATGTTCTTCCCAGCTAAACCGCACCTGCGGTCACTTCAATTGCACCTGCACGACCGCTTCTGCGGACCAATCAACCGCACCTGCAATTTTCACTTAAACGCTCAGGACCGCATCTGTGCCCCTGGCACTGCACCTATGGTCCCGCAGAAGCGTCCACCTCACTGCATATGTAGTTATTCTCCTCATGGCCAATTCCGCATTTGCGGCTTCCCTACCGCATCTGCAAACTCGCACATGCGGTCCCCTATACGCAGGTGCGGAAACATCAGAAACATTGCACCAGGAGCCATTCTGTTGTATTTTCCAAGTCCAAACATTCCTATGACCATCCGAAATAACCCCGAGCCCCTCGGGTCCTCAACCAAATATATCAACACGTCACATATCAACACACAAACTTAGTCGAACCCTCGGAACACTCAAAATGACATTAAAACACAAAATTACCCTCGGATTCAAGCTTAAGGATTTCTAAACTTCTGATATACTCCAACGATGCCGAAACTAACCAAACCACGTCCGAATAACCTAAAATTTTACACACACATCACAAACAACATTACGAGCCTATTCCAACTTCCGGAATTCCATCCCGACCCCGATAGCTAATCTTCCACTGCTGACCGAAAATCGCCAAAAATCCAGTTTCACCAATTCATGCCTAATTCTACAAGGGATCTCCGAATAACATTCCAAACACACTCCTAAGTTTCAAATCACCTAACAAAGCTATCCAACCCATAAAACCCAAATTTTGAGATCATTTACCTATAAGTAAACTTCCGGTTTGCTTTTCCAACTAAATAAGTAACTTAAGAGGCTAAATGTCTCATTTCTCTCCAAAATAACTTCGAACCCGAGCCAACCGACCCGACCCAACATAATAGATTTGAACAATGAATAATGAAGTAGAAATGAGGAAAAATGGTACTAAACTCTCTGAACGACCGGCTAGGTCGTTACACTTCCTTCATCACTAAGTACGACACCTATTGCTATAATGTGATGCCATTCGGACTAAAAAATACCGGTGCCACTTACCAACACCTAGTAAATCGGGTGTTCGAAAACATATAGGAAAATCAATGGAGGTTTACATTAACGATATGTTGGTCAAGTCCTTGCGAGCAGAGGACCATTTGAAATATTTGCAAGAAACCTTCAGCATATTAAAGAAGTACAATATGAAGTTGAACCTGGAGAAATGTGCATTCAAAGTCGGGTCCGGGAAATTCCTCGGATTCATGGTATCCAACCGAGGAATTGAGATTAATCCTTATAAGATCAAGGTTGTTACATCACGTACCTTAGAATTAGGATGTGCCGTAGTAAATCCACATGAGTTCGAAGGGATTATGTTTATTAGGAGGTTATAGAGGGTTTAAGACATTATTAGTATGAGACCCTGTAAGCTTACAACCTTGATACCATTATATATTATGTTAGTGTCGTATTTTCTTTTAAGTGGAGTATTTTAGTAAACGTTTTATAAGTATAATTTTTGATAGTTATCATTATTACTACTTTCAGATACGGTAAATTATACACATAATGTGAGAAAGTTTATAAATAAGATTTTCTTTATTGTAAAAAAATAGAAGTTATTTTCTCACAAAAGAAGGTTATGTTTTTACCATTTTTAAAATTAAGCGTACGAAAAATTATACTCTTTATACGATATTAGTAAAAATTAAAAGTTGAAAAAATATATGTATTTTTGCATGGATGTTTTAACGAAATAAAAATGTATGTATTGATTTGATATTGTACCATGATTTATTATTTTAATATTATAATAGTAGTACTTTAGTATGGGGACAAGACTATCTTTGAAGTTCTAAGTGGTTATGATATTTATAACAAGTGATAAGTAAAGTCGTGAAGGTGAGAGAGTAATGAGTTGAAGAAAATGAGGTTAGTCGAAGTTTGACATTTGGAGATAAAATACGGTTCAAGCTATAATACCCAGTGTTTATGGACTAGTAATATATCACATGACAATAATAGCAAGATGTATAAATTGTGTTAAAAGTAAGTAGTGTGATGAGTAATTTGAGATAATTTTTAATCATGTGGATAATTGGGTAATTACTGGTTAGTGGGAGATTAATAAATTATCAATAATTTGGATAAGTTTAAGAGGACAAAATGTTGCATCCCCTCCTACTCTTAAAGTCATACTATTATGTGGCAGAGTCTAAAAAGTGAGTCACACATCCACCTTCATGAAAAGAGTTAGAAGTCCATTCTTAATACATTCATTCTTAAGAAAGAGGTACATATCTTTCTACCCTCTTAGAAAGTTTTAGCCAAGAACATTAATATACAAATCACTTTCTAAGAACATAGAAATGTTAATTCATTTTCCAAATAGCAACAATGCTGTTATGTCCTTAAGGAAAAGTTTCGGCCAAAATTTTCTTTGCATAACAACGTGATTGCTTCGATCTTTATACAATTTACTCCGTGTTTTGTCACAATTAACGTGTTTTATAGGATTGACAAGAGAATAGACTCAGGTATGTTAACGCTGTCCCTTCATTCTTTTTTTTTCATGATCCAAGCAGCGATACGTAAACGTAATGCTATTCCATAAGTGGTTCTACTCTTAGCAGTTAAGGATATCTATATTATTTATTCTCGTAAAGTTATATCGAAGCATGTCTAAATATGTATCTCGTTTGCTATGTCCCTAGGTCCCTATTGAGGTATATGATAGAGATGCTAATATATGTAATATAGTGATACATGCATCTTCATGCATTTACCACCGTGCTACAGCCAGTCAGGAAGTTACAACCGGTTCGGCAGTTATGTATCACTATTTATCACCGGTTGGGAAATCATGCATATTGTTTTACCACCGAGATACGGCCGGTTGGGAAATGAATTTACCACCGAGCTACGGTCGGTCGGGCAGTTACCACTGATTAGTTGGGCAGTTATGCATCATACGATATGTATAATCGATTCAAATAGAAGTACTATACATATAAGTATAAGTATGCATATACGGTGGCACTTTAGAGATTCAGGTTGATTCTTATGTGTCCTTATTTAATGTTGACTTACTGTTATGTTTCAGTTCTGCCTTATATACTTAGTACATTATTCGTACTGACGTCCTTTTGTTGGGGACACTGCATTCATGCCTGTGGGTATGGATAATCAGTTTGACGAGCTCTCATAGTAGACGAGATTGGCTTCAGCGAAGGATCGGTAAGACTCCACCTCACTCAGAGTGCAGCGGAGTCTATGAGTCATAGTGTCAGAATTCTAGAGCAGACTTATAGGTAGGCTGGTACCCTGTCCCATATGATGTCAAATAACCTTAGAGGCTTTGTAGATAGAGGTTAATTTTTGTTTAGTATGTCAGATGCCTTGACGGCCCATATGTATTCATGTTTTAAGAAAAATAATTCAGTGATACAGTGTTTTTCCATTTACACTTGTACATTATGAGTTGTCGCCGTGTTGGTCCATGATAGTTACATAAGAAATGAGTTTAGCCAACACGACCTATGTATGTTGTAGTTTTGGTTGAATGACCATGAGTTACATAATCGTTTGTCCGGAGTGGACCCCGGAGTGCCAACGAGCCTTGAAGGAACTCAAGCGGTATCTCTCGAGCCCACCTCTACTTCATACTTCGAACATAAATGAGCAACTATACCTTTACTTAGTAGTATCGGAGATAGGGGTAAGCCGAGTCCGGGTTTTGGAAGAGGAAAGTGCACAATTTCCAATACACTATGTTAGCAGGACTCTAGGCGAGACCAATACTTGATACCCTTACCTAGAAAAATTGGCGCTCGCGTTGCTAAGTACCTCTAGGAAGCACACACCATATTTTCAATGTCACCCCATATGTGTTGTGACTACTTATTCATTGAGGAATGTATTGCATAAACCCGAGCTATTGTGAAGGTTGGCCAAATGAGCTGTAGAGATCAGTGGGTAAGATATTGAATATCGGTCCCGGACCGCCATTATATCTCAAACTTTGGAAAACTTTCTTGTTGACTTTACATTAGCCCTAATACACGAGGTCGAAAGAGAGTTATTATTGAACTTGGGGAATATTTTGGGGATCTGGACCATCTTTACGGACGGTGCCTCGAACGCAAAAAGGTCCGTACTTGGCATCGTATTGAAGCCATCAACATGTAATGAAGTTCGACAATCTATTATGACTGTAAAAAACAGGCTAACAATAAGGCCGAATATGAGGCCATGATTGCAGGTCTCGAACTAGACAAAAGTTTGGGGCTAGAGGTGATCAAAACTAAGTGTGACTCCCTCCATGTGGTGAACCAAGTTAATGGAACGTTCGAGTTCAGAGAGGAACGAATGCAAAGATACCTGTATAAGTTGCAGGTAACAATACATCGGTTTAAGGAGTGGACTCTACAACACGTACCTCTGGATCAAAACAGTGAGGCTGATGCCCTTGCTAACATGGGGTCATCGGTCGATGCCGATAAGTTAAACTCGGGGGAAATCTTACAACTCGTGAGACCGGTATTCGAAGAAGTCCACGCTGATATAAACTCAACGACCCTAACTTAGGACTAGAGAAATAAATATATAGAGTATCCGAACACCAGAAAACTGTCCTCGGATCCAAGAGAATCAAGGGTGCTGCATACGTAGGTAGCTAAGTTTAGATTGTCCGAAGATGAAACCTTATTCAGAAGAACATTCGATGGCCCACTCATAATATGTCTAGGACCGGGAGATACTGAGTATGTTCTGGGGGCGGTTCACAAAGGCACATGTGGAAATCATTCAGGAGACGAATCGTTGGTTAAAAAAATAAGCAAAGTTGGCTACTACCAGATCGACGTGGAAGAGGATGCGAATGAGTTCATACGAAAATGTGAAGAATGTCAAAGGCATTCTCTGATGATTCATCAACCAAGGGATATGCTACATTCGGTCTTGTCACACTAGTTGTTCATGAAATTGGGGATGGACATTGTTAGACCCCTTTTATAGGCACCCGGTAAGGCTACATTTATATTATTTATGACTGATTATTTTTCTAAGTGGGTGGAAGCCCAAGCATATCAGAAGGTCATAGAGAAGGAAGTCATCAATTTCATTTGGGACCACATAATTTTCTGGTTCGAAAAGCTGGCCGAGATCATGTGCAACAATGGGAAACAGTTCATCGGCAGCAAAATAAGCAAGTTTCTCAAAGTCCATAAGATCAAAAGGATCCTATAAAGACCCTACCACCCTAGTGGGAATGGGTAGGAGGAGTCCATCAATAAAACCATACTCCAAAACCTCAAAAATAGGTTGACCAACACCAAAGGAAAATGGAAAGAAGTCTTGCTCGAAGTCCTATGGGCGTCCTGTATGACCTCGAAGTCCAGCACCGGGGCCACCCCGTCCTCGCTGGTTTATGGTGCCGAAGATATAATACCATTCGAAGTCGTAGAACTGAGTCTCACGTTTCGATATGCAGCCAAAGAATCAATCGATGAGTCCATGAATACGAGCCTAGAGCTGTTAGATGAAAGGCGTGAAGCTGCCTTTGTCTAGTTGGCCGCCCTAAAACAGCGGATCGAGAGCTATTATAATCGTAGGGCCAACCTTTGACACTTCAATGTCGGGGAATTAGTGTTAAGAAAGGTCACACTAAGCACCAAAACATGAAAAAAGTGAAGTTGAGGCCGAACTGGGAAGGTCCATATCAAATTATCGAGATCACCGAAAAAGGATCATACAAATTCAGAGCAATAAATGGTGAGCGACTACCGAACAACTAGAACATAACTCACTTGAAGCGATACTACTGCTAAGGTACGACCGCATTCATTTCTTTTACTTATTTACATTTTGGACTAACACTTGCAGGCGACCGTCAAAGAATGATACATTTTTTAGGCCTGAAAGAACGCGTTACACTCTTTTTCCCTTGAAACAGTTTTGTGCCAAATGGGTTTTTCGGAAAGGTTTTTAACGAGCCAACAATAAATTGTTCTAACTTAGAATTGAAGACCGACTATGAACCAGTGTCGAGATCATATTAACAGTATATGAAAGCTTCTCTATGATCAACCTAAAAAACTAAGGGGGCATCACCCTCGGCAATGACGTTAGCAAGGAAAGAAACTTTATGCTCGAATAATCTAGGATCGATTGATAGGATTTACTGTAAGGGACAAACGATCAAATGAACCATGCCCACATAGACTTCTCGAGCCCTGACACAAAGCTGATACACATGTGTAACCGTATATATCATGCATAGAAATGAAAGGATGTTTCTACCTTGCAGATAAATATCTTGTCCCTTAAAAAAATTTCTCTTGAGAAATTTTCTACATCCGGCTCCCTAAAGATATCGAGCCCAAGGTACACCTTTATCTGGGTTCAAATGATGACTCTCACTCGGGGACTATCATCTCAAGACAAGCTCATATGGCCTGGCTATCGAAGCTTGGGGGAAGACCTATTAGGCAGTACCCAAACCTTAAAGGCTGCGACTATCCCGTTCGGGGATTGTTATCATCGGCAAGCCCGAATAACTCGGGGTACCGATCCCATTAGGAAATATCCGGACATAAAAGGCTACATCCGTCCTAAAACGGCTCAGAGACATCCGAGACCCGTAACAAAAATACAAGGCCTTCAAAATTTCTAAATCGGTTCAAAAGGTTACCCTCGGCAAATTGTAATCTAAAATATTTTAAGTACTTTGGGGAAATATTCCGGTCATACCGAGCCCCCCACGAGCCTTAAGAAAAATAGTCTAAAAAACTAACAATGTTCGAACCTCCAAATAAGACCTAATTGTTGCATGCTAAGGAATCCGAAATCCCTTACAACCATAAAGAAAAAATCAAAGAGAATCAAGCTCGAGAATTGCCAAAGGGAGAAAGAAAGAAATTTTACAAAGGCCAAATGGCCTCGAAAAAATACAAAGCTACCAAAAACAAAAAATTACAAGGCACCTAATAAGCCTAATAATCGTCATTGGGGCCTTCGGAATCTTCACCATCCTTGGATCCGGCCAAACCCTCGAAAACATATCTGTCCTCGAGATACGACAACTTCTTGGCCTCGGCGTCGGCCTTGAGCCCCTTGGCACTTTCGATCTCGTCCGACATATCAAAACCCCGAGCATGAACCTCCTCGAGGGACTCCTTTCGGGACTTCAACTTTTCGTATTCGACCATGTCTTTTAGGTGGTCTTGGGTTGCCTCGGCATCAGCATCCGACTTGGCTGCCTTAAGCTCCTTGGCAAGGGACTACTGGTCGGCCACAACCGAGCTTAATTTAGATTGAAGCTCTTCGACTTTCTAGGACCGTGCCTCCTTATTCTCTTTTACCGATCGAAGTTGTGTCTCTGCTGAGGCCAACTACTCCCGGGTTGTTTCTTTCTCCAAGGCCAAGCGATCCATCTTTCTCTTCCACTCTTCGGCCTCGACTTTGATCACATCCATCTCGGCCCAGAGTTGATCGATCCGATCGAGCTTATGCTGGACTTGTGGATTCTGGCCGTTCGACACCGTGTCAAGCTCATCATCACTAACCTCAAATTTTTTTACCTTTTTCAACAGGTTGGCATGTTCTTTCTAAGGTGGATCCAACTTAGCTTGGAGGCTCTTGATCACACCTTCACGTTGCTTGTTGAGAAGTTTGTACATGTTTTTTTTATCAGCAAGCTCCTTGGCTTCTGCCTCAAAGTGGCTCAATTCTTCCCGGTACTAGAGGAAGGTCTCGTGGTGGAGCACCGAGGCCTACAAATACAAGGACATATATTCGGATTAATAAACAAACTAGTTCATATGTGAGAAGAAAAATTGGAATCTTCAAGAATTATCAAGAGTTACCCGGTTTAGCGCATGTTGTGCTTCGTTGAACAAGCACGATGAGCCCACCTCGTTCATTTTGGCCTGATCTTCTTCAGTCATCAGGCACGAGAGGTACTTAGCCACCCCTACAGTGGCGAAAAGAACCCAAGAATTCTCCAGAACAGTGATAATAATAGATCGCTTCTTATCAGGATCTGCACTTGGGAAAAAAAACCGATTGATCAATTTCGGGATCAAGTTAAGCCCACCTGCCCCAAAGGACGGTCTTTTCCTCGGTACCTCTGAGTCACCTAATATGGTGACTTCCCTTGTGGTTGTGGAATTCACGCCATAAAAAATGCAATGGAAGGGATCGTCCGCTCCATGGGCCCCCTTGTTGGGGCATTTTTTCACCTTTTAGGACTCCTTGTACATGGACTCGGTAAACGAGGGTGACTCAGTGATGTCCACCATGCCGAGTGGCTCCTTCAGGAAACTGCCCGCATCTCGGGTAGCATCGGCCCTGGTCTCCTCATCGACATCTCTGGATTGAGGCAGATCGGCCTCACAGATCTTTGGTTTAGAGGCCCCCTACTCTTCAATCTGTGATAGCTCGCGGACCACCAGAGCAAAAGGTGTTCTACCTCGGATTCATCCCTCAGCCGATAGAGCACATCCGAATTTTGTGCTCAGGAGCTGGTGTTTTTTTCTCCGTGCTCGGGGAACTCGGAGCCCTCCTCTTTTTCCTCTCTTCGGCATGTCCCCGAGTAGGGGAATCAACAGGTAAGGCCTTACCGCCTAGTTGAGGCCTAATCTTGACATCCTTGGATAAGCATGCAAAAAGAAGTAAAGGGAATAAGGGCTTAATGATTAAAAGAAGAATCCTAACACAGCCTACTAGGGAAAGAAGTCTCACCATGGGATCGGGCCTCCCAACGGCCCTTCGAAGTTTGCGCCACGACCCCTCGGAGTAGGGAATTTATAAAACGATACCCTCGACCCACTCCTTGAGTCGAGGGACAACATTTGGGACCCAAGTGACGGCGACACCACCACAAGAACCGATATAAAAGAGAGAAGTAAGTATAAAATCAACATTCTAAGTTAAGTTATACTTACCTAATATTATTCTATTTCTCAGGGAATGGCCTGCATTCAGTCGGAATAAAGTTTGAAGTCCTTACTCAGACAAAACGGCCTTGGCAGCCTCAATCTCGGTCTTCATCGATGCTTAAGAACGGGGCCTTATTGGCTCGGTGCACAATGTTTATCAGCCCCCCTCGAAATCGTCGGGGACTGTAAAAACAGAGTAGGTGATCCATATTGAACTGGCAGGAGTCGATTTTTCTTACAAAAAATCGAATGAGGATCAAAATCCTCCGCATTATAGGATGAATTTGCCGAGGCATAGCTCGTATCTCTTGCAAAAATCAATGATGATCGGGTCCACCGGTGCCAATGTAAAGGGATAAGTGTAAACACTAAGATATCCCTTGATATAGGTGGTAATGGCCTCTTCGAGGTCGGGGAACACTATGTCTTTATCGGCCCAGTCGTAGTCTTTTCGGACCGTAGGGAGAACCTCTTGGGTAATCGAGAAGATGTATCTTGAGACCTCCTAACACTGACCCTTTACGGATGAAGGTTTTTAAACCTTAAAATCAATGTTGGCCGAGCATCCCCCAGGGATGAACATTTACAAAGGGGGTTCAGGTAGTGGTTCATCAACGACCGCGCACAGAGCGATCTACTTAGCATCAATAGCTAGCCGCGAAGTAGAAGGAGCCTCTTTCTGGGGAACAATTTTGGAAGTCTTTTCCATTTTTTTAGAAAATAAACATGGAGGAAAATATGAGAAAGATTAATAAAGAAAGGAAGTTGAAGGTTTAGACATGTTGGCTTAAGAAAATATGGGTAAACATTCATGCAAAAGATCTCGAATAACAAGGATAAAAGTGTTGAAGAGTATTGAAGTCCTAAGGATACGAGGGTAGAAAGTTTGATGTAAAGTAAAAATGAAAAAAAGGAGGGGTATTTATAGTAGTTCAGTGGCGTTTCACATCCAATGACGGCCGACCGACAGCTGACATGCACTTAATGCCATTATGACTTGACTAACGAGACATTTCAGATGTTTTTTCATTCTTGTCACAATGTGTCGAATTAAGAATCAGAAGCTCATGACATTTCTTGCCGTTTACTCTCCGAAAAATTAGGTGTCAATTTGTATACGTGTAATATCGGGCTCATGGTACATCCCGATCTCCGACAAAATAAATCCATCTCAAGATATGATAATGTGGGACCAAAGTCGAGGGGTCAGTCTCATCGAGTCAAAATTCGGGGGCATGACACCCTACCTCGAGAATTTTAGGGTCACGGTTCAAAATCGATCCTAGCTTTGAACGGCTTCGAAGAACACTGTCAGGCAACCAAGCTCGGCCATTAGAAGGCCATAATATATGTGACCAGCCAAATATTACGGCGGGGATCTTGGCACGTATCGATGAAGGAGCAAAAATCAGTAAATCAGGAGATTTTTTACCTTTTATAGGGTTGTACCTAAAATACGACTCCCCTACTATGTAAAGGGGGTCTGGTAATTCATCAAACACATTGTAACACGCATTCCAAGAAAATACATTATTATTTTCTCTGTTATTATTTCTCTTGGTTTTGTTCATCAGTGCTGATTATAATGAGCCCAGATCGAGGACAAATGTTTCACTAAGGCTTGAATTATCTTGCTCGTGTGGTTTGAATCTACTTTATATTTGTTTATTCAATTTGTCTTTATTTATCGCTTTGTATCAAACCAATCCACGTATCCTTAAAACCACTTAAAAATTCAATTTTTATCCGATTTTGAGGGTAAATAAATATTTTAGCGGTAATTCTTAATCTGTCAACTATTGAAAGAATTTTTTTTTTGAATGAGTAAGAAGATAACTGCTAAAACTACAATACGTAGGAGAGAAATCTAAGATAAAATTACTATCTTATAAGAGAGAATAAGCATGCAGCAACTCAACATGTTATTTATCCGTAAAACGGTATAGTTGAATTTATAGCGTGGTTTATAGAAAAGAGAATCAATTTGACCCACAAATTATAAGTGAATGAGAATAAAAATAAGATTATCAAATGAAATTGAAAGAGACAATAAGCCTGACTAAGAACTTAACCTTTACGATGACAAGAATGAATGCAATATTCAAGTGTTCAAATTGAGCGTAACATGATAATAGATTGTAGCTTTTTGTATACTGAGTTTCTTGTGTCTAATTGGTTGTTAATCCTTCTACTTATACTCCTATTAAGGGAGACAAGATCCTAAAATCAAGCTCCTCTTGATTGTGAATAAAATCTTCATTGATGGGTGTAGAACGGTTGGCTTTAAATGCAAATATTCTATGTAATGACTATCCAATGAATATTAACTGATGACAATGTTGTGAATCTTTGTTACTAGCTACTCTATCTTCGAAACTTTTTTGGCACTGATTGTTCGCTTCCATCCGGTGCCAGTTATTTGCTGATTCACATCCCACTAGTCTTTAATGCCACATATCACTCTGTCATTCGCTTAGCCGTCGTTAACAGATTTTAACACATATAGATAGTCCCCCCTACTTTTCGGTGATACAACTTAGTGTTAATGGAAAGTAGATAAGAATTCCTTTCTTGGAGGAAAAGTTCCTGAACAGTCTCTGACATTTGAAAGGATACATGTCTTCTCGCAATTAATGGCCCGAATACGTGGTGCTCCATGAATTAGAAAATATATTTCGTGGGGTTGTGTTAAACCTTAGCAACTGCAATCATCACGCCCTTATCTCCTCACCAGCATTGATGATGACAAGGACCATGGATGGATGGAACAATTCGTTGTCATTGCTACTAGGACATCATCCCGACCACATCACCACCTTTCTCGTAAGTTTTCATGTATTTGTTTCTTTTATTCATGAAAAAACTTTCTTCTTAGCTGACACCTTATTTCTTCATTCCAGCTACTCACTAGGAACCACCACAGGTTCAAGGCCTAGACCGATGGGTGCAAAAAATTGTGGATATCACTACGTCAAAATCCTGAGAGTAGAAAGAGATAGCTCCCAAGTATGGGTGAAAAATCAAGAATCAAGGTGTATACGGCTAAAATCGGAGAGCCCGATTTTACGGTCATTACGACGCTCAAAAGGCTCGAAGGATCGAGTTTTGGCATCGAGGGGGCATATCGAAGGCCCTCGACTTTGAGGTAGTACAAATCGAAGATCAACGTGGGAAGCCGGGAAATTCCCATGGGGCACATAGTTAAAGCTGGAAAAATATACAAAATAGTACAAGCCCGTACCGTGGTATTAAATGGTTGTACAAGCAATATCTCTTTGCATTAATTACATGTGTACTGTTGGGATTTCCCGTCAAATATAAAGGGGACCCTTATCACTTTGTAACACACATGGTACTCAATATACAATACTAAAAACATTCTCTGCTTCCCAATCCAAACATTCTCTATAATTGTCTCATTGATTTATTGTCTTTAATTTCATTGTTCATTAATTTCTCTTCATTCGTTGCTCATTATTGATCATAAAGAGGCAACCCCAGAAGCCTTCGACGTTGTCGAATCACATTCGACTTCCCGTTATCGAGCCCCCGAGCTCAACCTCGAGGCCCTTTTAGATCGACCTCGAGATCCTATTTTCTTACTGTTCGGTTTGCATAATCTTGTTATCCCCCGCTTTTATTTCGCTTTCTCACCTCTCATTTAGCAACTATTGCCTAAACAACTGGTATTAAAATAGATCACGTATTTTTAGAACTACAAAATAAAATATAATTGTAATTACCATTTTCAAGGTAAACACAAGGTAAGAAAATCTTCTTCTTTCTTTCAATTTTAATAACCTTGGAACAATTTTGTAATTCTCCTTTTGTTCCACATAGGACTTCCAAAGGGTTCTGTCATGTTCCCCGACGTCAAGTCTCTCAATAACCCAGAGGATGCCCAACGGTATTGCAAAGTGTCCTTATCCGGAGCAAGGCTCGCAGATCTATGCATGCCTCCAGTGAAGGAGCCTCTTCCTGGAGTCTCCAGTCCAAAAAGAAGAAACTAAAGAGGAAGCGTACCTCCTCGAGTGGGACTCAAGAGAAGAGAGTGAGAAGAACATCAACCGGACCGGTCACATTGGTTATTGATGATGAAGAAGGGGCTAATGATGAAGATTCCCCTCTTTAAAGAAGAAAAAGGTCTTCATCAGCTCAAGCGTGTGCTCAACCGTGAGAGCTTCAAAATCCATCACTTGAAGAACTTCAAGCACTCTGGGTGGGAAATGGGTTTGATTGAAAATGTTGATTCCCATGTTTCAATCCCTGCCGACGTCTTCGGTCAAAGGAGTTCGGCCCCTGACCTTCCTCTACCACCAACTACTCAGCCAGCCACAATTGCCACTCTTTCTACACCAGTTATTTCTTCTCCATCAGCACAAACTTCTCCTTCTCCACGGTGCCTGCTTGTTCTTTTCCACCGACCTAGGACGAACAAATAGCGACCCTTCATCCCCGAGGTCCCTTGATCAGGGGAATCCTTGAAGTACTTATTCGGCACCTACTCAGGTTCCCCAAAGAAGAAGAAGTGATGTTATCTTGGTTTCCAGTGGGTTCCATCTTCTTTCCAAGCCAGTTGAGCTTGCCAACTATTTGAAGTCGCTGGCCTCAGTGAAGGATTGGAAAAATATGGACTCCCTTTCTGAGGAGGGCCTTATAAGCAACAACATGCATTGCTCGGCGCAGGTAGCAACCTCACTTCTTTCTATTTTCTTTCAATTTATATTACGAAGTAATAACATTTTTTTATCCTTTTGTCATGCCAACCTTCTTGCCTCCTAGGGATTGCAATGGTTGAACCAGGACAAGCAAGAGCTTGCTTTAGAAAATATAAACTTTTGGAATAAAGGAATCAGCTCGCCGAGCTCCTCCTGATGCTGGAGGCCTAAATCGCTCAAATGGATGGTCTTGAGTCCCGACTGCATCAATCTGAGCAAGATAGTATGGCTCATACCCAAGAAGCCGCCCAGCTACATGAAAAACTTATGGAAGAATAGTCTAAGTAGGTTGAGCTTCATGATATAGTAGCTGATGTTGCCAAGAGTGAGTCTTCCTTCATCGAACAAGCTAATAACTTGGAGTCTAGCTTACGTGCCAAAATTGAGGAGGCCAATGTTGTCGAGGAGAGGAGAGAAAAAATGGAAGAGAGATTCCAGAGAGTCATGGAGCAGAATCGACTCACTCATCCACCAAAATTTTGCTCAATGCCAAAATCAGTGCACTGAGTACTAAGAATGAAGATCTCTAATCCAATATTGATAGGATCCGAGTGAAATGTCAGGGCCAAAGATATTTCTGTCTTCAAGAACACATACGCCATATATCATATGAAGAGGAAGACTTTGGAGCATGCCAAATAAGGCATTGCCAATATTGATGATTGCATTGCCAAGGCCTGACAATTGGAGATAACCACTCGTAAAAATCTTCCTGTCCGGCCTGCTGTAACCGATTTTCTGAATATAATTTTGAGTGTTCGGGAATCAAAGGGGAAACCAAAGAAGATGAAGGCTCCAAACCGGCAGAGGAACATCCTTCTCTTACTAGAGAAAATGAAGACCATTCTCTCGCTTCGGATTATGGAAGCAAAGAATGATTTATAAATATTTTTTCTTTTACCTTTTGTAATTACACCAAAACGTTTTACTAAGTTTGGCGCTTTAAAATAAAAGAAACTTTTTGCCTGTGTGTTGCGCAAAAAACATTCTCTTTCATTTAATTGACAAAGCCTCAGGAATATTTGTGCATCCAATAGCTTTTGGTTCCGGGCATAAACACTTCTGGAATCTACCCTTTACTATTAGGGTTTCATAAGAGAGGTTGTTGCACCCTATTTTGCACTAGTAAAACCAAGATTCAACTTGTGGTTTCTCTGTTGCTTATGAAAGAGTGTCACCACCAAATATTTGAAGGTATACTAGGGTACCTATTTAATTACTAAGGATTATATTTTTATTAGTCTTCTAACCGGTGAGATTATGGGCAAGGGTTCTTGTTTTTCTAAGAGGAAGGTGTTAGGTACCTCTTAAAATCTACCTAAGGTAGCTCCATATGACTTATACTAGATTTTTGACTAATTGTTTGTACTAAGCTTTAACTAGTGTTCAAAGGGTATATCTTACTATATATTGTGGTAAAATATCTATACGGGAATAGTATGGTTCAAACAAGATGGATTTAAAGAAAATCCTTTAGGAAATTAGTGTTAGTATATATATTTGAAAAAGAGAACTTTAAAAGATGGAAAATTTGTATAAATGTTAAATGGAAGCCAAATTAAAGCACTTTGTTTCATAAATCATGGAGGATCGTGCCATTCTATTGTAATGAAAGTTCTATGAAGGTGATCCTAAGATATACCTTGGTTTTAAAGTAAAGAACTGTTTGAAAGCCTTTGTTTAGGGGCATCAACACCTTAATCCTTCGAAATAGTTGATTCCCTTTTTGTAAGATTAAATCGCGCCAATTCTATTTTTCTATTTGAAAAGAGGTCTTCCACCTTTTTTAAGCCTTTGGGCTTCAAAAATCTTTAAGGAAAAAGTTAGTAAGGCACAATGAATTGATAACAAGCTCACGATTAGTGGTTATGGAATTAATTGCTAAATAATGCCTCTTTTAATCCTAGATTATTTAAGGTTTGCCTATGTTATTTTACGCGAGTTAAAAGATCAATAAGGTATTCAATCCAATATATAATAATCATCCACATATGAGATAATACAACATAAACATAGCAAAGAATAACGATATAGTGCAACTGGAAAATAATGACGTGAAAGGAAAGAAGTGACTCTGTGAGGTTTAGGCCTCAAAAGTCAAGCCCAACAGTGATAGGAACGAGCAGTATGAGCAACCACTAACTCTAAGCCTTCTAAAACATAGCAAGGCTGGACTTGGGCATGAGTTCTTAAAGAACTCGGTGGGCCCAAATCATTGTACATGTTCTAAAAAGGAAAAGAGAAACATTAGGATATCAACACTGTATATATATATATGAAATTCGTAAGAAAATAACAAAAGCGAAGATCACTGGTAATATTTAAATAAATAGAAAAGTCACATTAATGTGGAGGTTATGCCTAGTAAATGATCTACATTGAACACCTTTCGTCATCAATAAACACAAAACACAAAGAGAGTAATATGTGTTGATGAATTAAAGGCTAAAGAAAGATTTATACTCAAGGTCGATGACCTCTTTGAATTCTTTGACACTTCAAAGTTCCCAAGAGTCTCAAGGCCCAGGGCAATGCTTGTGCCGGGGAGAGCAGCCCAACCAAGAGTTAAAATCTACTCCCAAATACCTTTAACGACTAACGACTAACTCTTCCCAATAGGTTTGAATTGCAATAGGCCTTTTCAATACAAACCATCTACTATGACATTTCATACCACAAAAGCATAATTTCTTTAGAAGAATGATACAAAAAAACATATAGAAACAATCCCTATATTTCAGTATAAAGTGAGTGAAGCACATATTGAACATGTTTAAAAAGTCAGACTTCTAAACACATATGACAACATGAACACTTATGCTATTATAGCTAAAACAAATTAGACAATAGAGCCACACATCTCAGATAAGGCACATATTTTAGAATTGTAACAACTCTGGGATATAGATACTACTGTCTTAGCATTGATCTCTGATTAGTTCACACCAGAAACTATCATGAGCATACACCTAGGTTAATGTCATTTATACTTGAATCCCTTGGGATCCTTAGTACAGATTAAGACAATGACACAAGCAAGTTATTGCACTCAACCAATAACAATAGAAGATTTACCTTACACCAAACTCAATGCACAATAACAAAGGAAAGAAAGGGCTGGGTATAATTTCAACACAATGTTCAAAATGTGAAGTCATGAAGGATAAATAAAGGTTCATACCGAACTCACACACATACAGAGATTTTAATCAAGATTATGACCTCACAAGACAAGATGAGTCATGCATATTGCAGAATCAGGTTGTCACTATCCTTAGGGGTTAAGAGTAGGGGAAACATCACACTTAAACAAACTTAAATCAGCTACACATACTGGGTTGAGTAGCTAAACATCATGGAGTCATATTCAAATTACAGAAATAATCAACATTCAACCAACACAGGCACAACTATAGTCCGACTCATAGGAGATAGGTTGATCATAACAAATTCTACTGATATTCAAAGGAAAATTCATTCCAGTAGGACTGTTTACAAGCTAACAGTTAGACATGGATGTAAAGAATTCATGATGAGGATTCAAAGGATACTCAAGCACTAACAATCATTTATGAAAGAATTTGGAACACTCAGGTTTCATAAGCCTTAACCTAGTGAGGCAGGGTTATCCTATGTACTTCCATATATACCACAGTTAAAGTCATCTAACAACAAACCAAGTTTAGAATAACAGAACCCAAAATAATATGGCTTGATTGACAAAACTGCAACAACAAGCCTAAGTATAACATAACATAACTCATAGAATATGGCATCATGAACAGAAAAGCTTAAGTATAGGATATCAGAACTTAGAAGGGTTCTGCATTTAAACATGAAGACTATAGCAAAACCTAAATGCAGAGTAACAGAACTCAAGAGAATGTAACATGATGAACATGCATACTATAACAAAACATTAGAGTAAAGCCTGAAGTCTAGGTAGATATGAGAAATCATTAAGGCAGGTTAAGCAACTTAAACACATAGGTTGTTCAATACAACAACTGAGGTCATTAAAGTCACACGGCTACATAATTAACACTAGGTAAATACAAAAGCTTATCATAGATTATCAACAAGCCATGATGAACCAAAATAACAAATATAACTGAATAAACATTATAAACTAAACAGTTAATTGGGAAAACAATGCACGTTCATGATTTTCAAATGAAGCAATTAAGGGAGAGAGGATGGAGGTGTATTGACCTCCTCTTGAGCAGCAAACAAAACAAACGATTCTTTTTTAGACGTGTAGAATCAAGAACTCACCCTGACCAGTAATACTCAGAAATAGAAAGAAAATAGAAGGTAGTTAGAACCCTAGTTTAATTTACTTCTCAAAGACTAAAGCGAGATTTTTCTAAGTAATTTTGTGATATGTTTTTGTGTAAATTGAGTTTGTTAGCTCTGTAGGTTGAAGATTTTAGGTCTTGTTAGGTGAGCACATTAAAGCCCCTATTTATTGTGCCATTAATGGCTTAGGGTTTCACAATTTTAAATCCGTAGTGGAGAGAAATGATTGCTAGATGATGCTAGCATAGGCGAGCAAAAATCAGAGAGGCATAGGTGAAATTGCTGAGGGGTTTTACCTGAGAGGAGATAAGTTAACTGTTGAGGCACGAGAAACCACTAGTTAGAACACTAGTGCCCGGAGTTCATTGCATTTGACCTCTAGGTGTCGAATATCAGTGTTGAATCCATCTAGTGTCCCGGGCTTGCTTCGATTCGAAAAGACGAAGAAAGAAATTTGGCGAGTTGAAGTTCACCCTTTATGTCTGAATTCTTCAATTAGGGCTTTTGAAATCGAATGGTGAAAATTGAAAGATTGGCGAGATCTGAAGTACAAGAGCAAAATGAACGACCATGACTGCCACGAATTTGAAAGATCAATGGCTATTTGAGGTTTCATCTTTGGGGATTAGGTTTCAAATTTAGGGGACTTAAATTTTTTATGGTGAAAGAAGAAAAATTCATTGAGAATCGCGGCTAAGGAAGAGAAAAGAGATGAATCTCTTGTGAATTTGAGACCTTGCACGAACTTATGCAAGGTCTAGTGACCGAGAGAGGCGAGTGACGTGGAAAGTTATGATTGGTTTAAGAGAGTTGTCCGAATTGCCAATATGTAAAGGGATGGGGTGTTTTGACTGGGTCGTTTCCGAATGGGCCTGTGCAGTGTGCTAGAATTAATTTAGTAAAAAGTGACTTGTATTTTAATTAGGAATCGCAGTTGTAGCCTTTTAGTTTTAACCCCTTTTGAAGTTAATTTAAATAAACTTAATAAATTTCCAATAATATGTAGTAAATTTATAATTATCAAATACACCATTAACCACTGTAATTAATTATTTATAAAATACTTTATCTTCTAAATTATAACTCTAATTTTAATCAAAACAACCTAATTAATCAGAACTTGAGAAATAATTCATTAACTCAATTATAAAGCCTAGGTGGTGTATTTTCGAAATTATTTTAAGTACACTATAATAGTAAACATATATATAGTTACATAATGTTAATACTAGGTCACTAATTCAAAGTTAATATTTAGTCAGTTTTATAAAAATAAGTATTCATTGATAGAAAATACTTTCAAAATATTCATTGTAAATATTTAAGTGTAAATAAATTAATATAAAAGTGAGGATGAAAACGGACCGTCAGCAGAGCCCTTGTGTTTACGGTGCTCTTGTAGAGTATGTCTCATGTTAATTCCGGAACAATCATTTGACATTTTTGTTAACTCTCAAATTACAAAAAAAATTAAATTATCATTTAGACAAGAAACAAGATAAAAACAAAAGGACTTTGATTTATTCCTTTCCTATCTTTGATAGTACATTTACATAAACATTTATTTATTTAAGTAAATAAAGCTGCCAATAAATTTATCTAACTTGTACAACTTATTTCTACGGGGCTGATCAAGTAGTCCCCGATCCGGATAAGGCATCGACCCCGGTTCTAATAGTCTTAGTCTCGTAAATCTGTTAGTGTCTTGTCATGTATTATCCCCCCCCCCCTCCCAGTATGAATTCTAAGCATGAGAATTCGAACATTAGACGTTTTGCATTCTCCGATGAAATTCCTTTCATAGAAAGCCTTTGCAATGCTTCCTCATTAATGGAAAAATCTTGTGGATGGATAAACAATCTTTTATCAGAAGACGATGAGAGTCTTGGGAGACGAGTTATGCTTATCGGGCCAAAGATTGTTTAACCATCCACAGGTTGATTGCCATATAAGTTGATCACACAGAGCTTTTAGTTGTTTATTCACCGTCTTACCGACAATCTTTCTTTCATAGTATGTTTTACATCGATGCCTCATTAAAAACCTTTCCAGGAAAATCCAATTGGGATAAAAACTGATTGAAAGGAAAAAGAGTGCAACACATACTTTCGGCATTGGCAAGGATCTTAAGCAATAGTACTTTTTGAAACCCACCAAGGTCCTTCCCATGTCGATCCTAGCTTCCCGACGTTGACTTCTCTGGTGCTTTGATGACTTACCTTAGAATCAAATCACCTAGTTTTAAATATCGAGGATTTTCCATGTGATTGTAATACCTCTCCATCCTTTATTTTTGTGCCACCAATTACATATGCCAGATCTCGGTGTTTTTCAACCCAATCTAGCTTTACCAGTAACGCTTCACTATTAGCTTCATTGTTTGCTCGGGAAAGCCGTAGGTTTGGTTCCCCCACTTCTACCAGTGTCAAAGCTTCCGAACCGTACATGGGGTAAAATGATGTCTCTCTCTTGCTTGACTTTGATGTGGTTCATTAAGCCCATAAAACACTCAGTAGCTCATCTGGTCACTTGCACTTAACGTCTTCTAACTTCTTTTTAAGGTTTTTGATAATTACCTTGTTTGTTGACCATGCATGTACATTAGCACTCGGATGGTGCGGAAAAGATGTAATTCATTTGATCTTTCATCCTTCCAAAAATTTTGTGACTTTAGAACCTACGAACCATGTCCCGTTGTCACACGTAATATCCTTTGGTATTCCAAATCGAAAAATTCTGTGGTCCCATATGAAATAACCCAATTCACGTTCTTCGATCTTTTAGTAAGTGATATGTTGGTATTTTATCAACTTATCTCCTCTTGATACTTAGGTTTTTATATGATTTTGTTGAGAAACTAAGGCATTTTTTGATGTTTATTGGCATGTTTCAGTTATCAAGTAATTTAGAGAAGATACGGAAGAAACCAAGTCAAAATGTGTTAATATGAGGAAGAATGGCTGCTACCAGAAAAATGCTCTTCGTGATCGCGAACTTCTCCATGCGATTGTAGAAGGCCTTGTGATTATTAATCGCGAAAGCATGAAAAATTCTGCGAACGCAAAGAAGAAGTTGGTCGGCGGTTCTCAGCTTTTCTAAGCGAATGCATGATCTGGTTTGCGATCGCAATGCCTTGCAGCATTACTCTACGCGATCACAGGCCTGTCTACGTGATCACGATTCACAAAATCTGGGTAGAAATCTAGGTAGTTTTCGCATTTCACGTTTTGACCCCTAAGCCATAAATATACGACCTATATCATCTTTGGCATATCTTTGGCTTATTTTTAGTCTCTTTAGACTAGAGAGAACAAGTTTGGAAGACAGGGTTCTTGCACACACACTTGGGTCTTGAAGATTTGAAGCTTTTGGTTGAGGATTTCTTACTCATTTATGCTCATTTCATCATTTCCTTGCTTGAATTGAATATTTAAGTGTGTAGTATTTATTTCCAATACTTGAATCTTGTTTATGAAAATATTTATATTTAAAGTGTAGATTAAATATATTCTTGTGCTTATGTATTAAACGATTTTTAGTAATATTGAATTGAGTTATTATTTTCTTAATTATTCTTGTTCTTTAATATTTCCAAAGGGATTAGCTAACCTTAAGACTCGCCCATTAACTTCAAATTAATTTTGGGAAAGATTATTTGGGGTTGGGAAAGATTAATTAACAAGAACTTGAGGCTTTAACTCTCATTTTATAGATTCTACCTACGGATAGGATTGAACTACTTGTAGCCATATCTGGATGTACTTAATCTCTTAATTGTTTTAGCGGTAATTCAATTGGGAAGTCTTGTTAGTCTTCGGAAGAAGCTAATATAGAATTGTTACCCGTGGCTAATAAATATAAACTCCCTCATATTTGTAAAATCATTAAATACATTGGATCGTTACTTGAGTGTAAATACCGATGCATCCATGCATGTAGCCATTGATCATTTTACTTGCTTTCTAGGTTAGTTTACATTTTCGCAATTAGTTGTAAATATTTTCTCAACAAAAGTTCTAAGTGTTTGGCATTGCATAATAAGTGACAATTCTGTTGCAATCCTAATAGCCTACATATTGTTCTATGTGGGATTCGACCCCGACTAATAGTAGGGTAAATTATATTGCCTGCGACCGTATCCATTTACTTTTTAGTAATGGATTTGGATGTCATCAAAATTGGCGCCGTTGCCGAGGAAAAATCTGGCGTATTTAGATTGTTTTAGAAGTAAGCGTAAGTGCTTTGGTCCAAACTTGTGAATATTTGTGTAATTATTTTTCTTATCTTTGTTTATCTTCTAGCTTGTCTCTTGTTTATTTTCTTAGTTTTAAAAAAATGGCATCATATAATGAAATTTGGTCGGTGGTAGTAGTTCATACTTTGATGGCCCTTGTCCTTATTCTAGAGGACCACACTCGTGGCGAAATTGTTTAAATTCTCCCGGGGGTGGATACCGATCAGAGATGATAGATACCGGTACGCCATGAAGCATGACGATCTCGGGGATGTAGATTCGAGCCAGTTGCTCGGAAGAATAGGTAGTCATCATTGGAATGTAATGAGCTAACTTGGTCAACCTATCAACAATTGCCCAAAATGCATCAAACCTCTCTGTTGGAGTCCAACAACGAAATCCATATTGATCCGCTCCCATTTCCACTCCTGAATCTCTAACTTCTGAAGCAACCCACCTGGCCGCTGATGCTCATACTTCACCTGCTGGCAATTAAGGCACCGATCCACATTCTTTACTACGTCCTTCTTCATCCTCCTCGAATAATAATGCTACCTCAAGTCCTGATACATCTTCACGGCACCCGGATAAATAGAGTACCGCGAGCTATGAGCCTCTTGAAGAATAAACTCACGCAAACCATCAACATTAGGCACATATAGCCTGCCCTGCACCCTTAATGCACAATCATCCCCAATAGTGACCTCCTTAGCATCACCGAATTGGACTTTGTCCTTAAGGACGAGCAGATGGGGTCCATCATACTGACACTCCCTGGTACGATCATAAAGAGAATACCTAAAGACCACACAAGCTAATATTCGAATCGGCTCAAATATATCCAATCTCACAAACTGGGTGACTAAGGCCTGAACATCCAACACTAATGGCCTCTTTACTGCTGGTAGATATGCTAAACTCCCCAAAATCTCTGTCAGGCGACTCAAATCATCGGCCACGACATTGGCCTTCCCGGAGTGGTACAAAATGGTGATATCATAGTCTTTAAGTAGCTCCCACCACCTCTGCTGGCGCAAGTTAAGATCCTTTTGGTTGAATAGATGCTGCAAATTTTGATGATTAGTGTAAATCTCACAAGGAACATTGTACAAACAGTGCCGCCAAATCATCAAGGCATGAACGTTTGTTTCTAACTCAAGGTCGTGGACATGATAGTTCTTCTCATGCACCTTCAGTTGTCTAGAAGCGTATGCGATCACTCTACTGTCCTACATCATCATCGCACCAAGACCGATCCACGACGCATCACAATATACAGTATAAGACCCCGAACCTACATGCAATACCAATAATGGGGATGTAGTCAAAGCTGTCTCGAGATTCTAAAAGTTGTCCTCACACTCATCTGTCCACCTGAATGGAGCACACTTATGGGTCATCCTAGTCATTGGTGCTGCAATAGACGAGAATTCCTCAACAAAACGACGGTAATGTCCCGCCAACCTAAGACAACTCTAGATCTCCGTAACTGATGACGGTCTAGGCCAACTCTGCAGTGCTTCCACCTTCTTCGGATCCAACTTGATCCCATCACTCGATACTACATGCCCCAAGAAATCCACTGAGTCTATCCAAAACTCACCCTTAAAAAATTTTGCATACAACTTATTTTCTCTCAAGGTCTGAAGCACAGTCCTCATATGCTGCTCATGATCCTCCCGAGTCCAGGAGTACACCAGAATGTCGTCAATAAACACAATGATTAAGGAGACAAGATAAGGTCAGAGCACAATGTGCATCAAGTGCATAAAAGCTGCTGGGTCATTGGTCAGCCTAAAAGACATCACAAGAAACACATAGCGACCATACCGAGTCTTGAAGGCAGTATTTGGGATATCTGGCTCCCGAATCTTCAACTGATAATAGCCTGAACATAAGTCAATCCTA
Source organism: Nicotiana paniculata (assembly GCA_005239505.1). Taxonomy (NCBI): domain Eukaryota; kingdom Viridiplantae; phylum Streptophyta; class Magnoliopsida; order Solanales; family Solanaceae; genus Nicotiana; species Nicotiana paniculata. The sequence goes on along the minus strand of ML335674.1, from coordinate 69,490 downwards.
GAAAACACCCTGGAACCCTGTAACTGATCAAATAAGTCATCAATATGAGGAAATGGATATATGTTCTTCATAGTAACTTTGTTGAGCTGGCGATAATTAATGCACATACGCATAGAACCATCATTTTTCTTCACGAAAAAAACCGGAGCACCCCAAGGTGACACATTAGGCCTAATGAAGCCCTCATCAAGCAACTCCTGTAACTACTCCTTCAACTCGAAGGATCCATAGGATTTGGAGGAATAGAGATGGGCTGAGTGTCCGGCAATAAATCAATGCCAAAATCAATATCTCTGTCGAGCAGCATGCCCGGAAGATCAGCTGGAAACACATCTGGGAAGTCCCTCACTATTGGAACAGTCTCAATTGTAGGGGTATTAATACTGACATCTCTCACATAATCTAGATATGCATCACACCCCTTGTCATCCATTCACTGAACCTTATGAAATGAAACAACTCTGGTGGGAGTATACTTTAAGACACCCCTCCACTCTAATCACGGTAAGCCTGGAATAGCTAGTGTCACGGTCTTAGCGTGACAATCAAGAATAGCATAATAGGGCGACAACCAGTCCATGCCCAAGATAACATCAAAGTCTACCATGCCAAGTAATAATAAATTGGCTCTGGTCTCAAAACCACTAAGAGCATTCAAACACAACTGATACGCACGGTCCACAACAAGAGAATCTCCCAAAGGAGTAGACACATAAAGATGAGAACTCAAGGAATCCCGAGATACACCCAAATGTGGGGCAAAATAAGAGGACACATAGGAATACGTAGAGCCTGGGTAAGATAATACCGACACATCTCTATGACGCACTTGAAGAATAATTGTAATAACAGAGTAAAAAAAATACCTTTGTACGATCCGAAAGAGTATAATACCTGGACTGGTATCCCCCCTAGGGCAATGTCGACCTCCCCCTTTAGGGCGACATCGATCTCCCCGACCTCCACCTCGAGCAGGCTGAGTAGGTGGGGCGGTAGCTGCTCGAATCATAGCCTGAGGACTTGGTGGAGCACGTGGTGGCTGAGAAGTCTATGGAGGTGCACACCTCCTATGTTCGGGGCAATCCTTCACCATATAGAAAGTGCTTCCACGCTCAAAACAACCCCTCGGAGGGCGTGGCTGCAGTGACTGACTCATGCCAGGTCTGCTGGACTGGCCGCTAAAATCAACCGAGCAGGAGGCACACTAGATACTGGTAGTGCATAATATGGCTCCTAGGGCCGAGAAGGGGCTGGAATGCCACAAGTGGATGGAAGAGCTGAATGAACGGGGAGACTCACATAACCCCTACGACGCCGAATTGTAGTTGGGGCACGAGTACCATTGTAAGTGCCCAATTCTCAAGACCTCCTGGCCTCTTTCTCCTCTCTGTACTTAGCAAGCATCCCCTCGAATCTCCTAACAATACTCACAACCTACTGATAAGAAATATCCATCTCAAATTCCCTGGCCATACTGATCCGGATACTGGGGTGGAGTCCCTCAATAAAATGACGAACCCTTCCTGGAACTATGGCAACCAAGGCCGGTGCATGTCGGGAAAAATCACTGAAACATATAGCATACTCTGACATAATCAAAGCACCCTGGTGCAACTGCTCAAACTCCGCGCGCAATGAGTCTTTGATGCTATGAGGGACCTACTCTCTCAAAAACATGTCCGAGAACTGAGTCCATGTAAGTGAAGCTGCCTCATACGGACTACTCAAGTAGTAAGCACACCACCACTAATACGCTGTTCCTCTGAGCTGGAAGGTGGTAAAAGAAACCCCAGTTGTCTCTGCTACGCCTATAGTATGGAGAATAAAATGACACTCTTCCAAAAAACATGAGCATCATCTGTAGCCAATCCGTTGATTGTGGGTGGGTGATACTTCTTGTACCTCTCAAGTCTGAGCTGCTCCGCCTAAGAAGCAGTTGTGCTGGTCTCGTGCTGAACCGTAGTTACCGGCTGCATAGGGATAAACTCTTGGGCCTGATCAAGCTGGACCCTCTACTCAGGAGTACTGGATGCTGAAGTCTGTGCCCCTACCCCGGCCTGAGATGTGGCGGGAGCTAATGGAATCCATCCAGCTTGAGCTAAGGTGCTGAACATGCTCATGAACTGGACTAGAGTCTCCTGGAGGACTAGTGCAGTAATGGGCACCTCCGGTGTCTACCCTCCAGCTGGAGCTTCTGGGGGCTCCTCTGTCGCAGCTCACGCGATTGGTCCGACTGCAGCGTGTGGTGGTCCTCTACCCCGGCCCCGGCCTCCGGTACAGGTCCTCACCATCTGTGAGAAAGAAAAAAAATAGAAAAGTGTAGAATTTGATGCATATAACTCGAATGACAAGGAATCAAAAGAAGTATGATTGTTCCTAATAGTTTCATAGTCTCTTGAAGATGAGTACAGAAGTCTTCATACTGATCCGCGAGACTCTAATAAACCGACTTGTTACTCATGATTCCTATGAACCTAGAGCTCTGATACCAACTTGTCACAACCTAAATATCCCTCTGAAACACGTCATGGTAGCACCTAGTCTCTACGACTAGGTAAGCCTAGCAATTTATAGAAAATACCAATAACGGAAACAAATATTAACTTCTAATGCAATAGACATTGAATAATCAATATGCCGCTCGGCATGTATAATAACCAAAACACAAACGTACACAGATTTTCCAAAACACGGAATATCATGAGTCATAAGATACAAAAAGGAAATAACATATCTATACACTAGAGTCTAATAAAAGAAAATACAGAAAGTGTTTGACACAAGGAAGAACAGAAGGGGACTCCGAGGTCTACAGATGTGGCAGATATAACTTGAAGTCTCCAAGCTGCCTCGAACACACTGATAATGCGGCTGATGACCAGGACTTGAATCTGCACACAAAACATGTGCAGAAGAGTAGCATGAGTACACAACAATTGGTAACCAGTAAGTGTCGATCCTAACCTCGGTCGAGTAGTGACGAGGTCAGGTCAGGCCCACTGGTATATAATAAATAAAACAGGAGGATGAAACAGTATAATAGATGACTAGAGTTCAAACAAAGAAAACACAATGAAATGACAGTACAACACGCAAAAATAAATGATAGGGGATCTCCTGAGATACCGTCTCGTAGTCCCAAAAGTAAATATACAGGGAGAACTCCCGAGGTACCGCCTCGTAGTCTCAAAAGTAAATGTGCAGGGGGATCTCTCGGGATACCTTCCCGTAGTTCCAAAAGTAAATATGCAGGGGGATATCTCGGGATACCGTCCCGTAGTCCAAAAGTAAATACACAACGCAGTCAACTACAAACAATAAGTGCATCAAGAGAAGCTAAAGTATAGACTAAGTACAAGTCGCGAAAAGAAGCAGAAATTCAATAGGCATGCAACAAGGAGTTCAGTTAAGCAATTAAGGTACATAGAAATGTTATTGTTGGCTAACATGTTAACTACGCATGCTAGTATATTCAATTAAGGTGAAAACAAGTAATTACTCAGTTAAAATCAGGGTTTTCAACAAATAGCCCGTGTACGCACTCTTCACCTCACGTACACGGCGCTCACATAGCAATATCAGTACAAAATCCTAAGGGAAATTTCCCCCAAACAAGGTTATGCATGCCACTTACCTCGAATCAAGCTAAATCAATTGGTACCCAATGCTTTTCCCACGAATATCCGACTCTGAATGGCCCAAATCTAGCAAAAATCTATTACATACCATAAATATACCTATAAGAAACTATTCTAGTCAATGAAATCTAAGTTAAAGCGAGAAATTAGGAAATCTTCCCAAAAAGCCTCCCGTGGCCCAGGCCTCAGAATCGGGTAAAAGTCACAAAATATGAACACCCATTAACTCACGAGTCTAACCATACAAGAATTACTCGAATCCGACCACAAATCGCCCTCCAAAACTAGAATTTTTAGTCTATGAACTTTATACCATTTCCCCCATAATTTCCAACTCAAATCCGTAATTAGAAGATGAAAATAGCAATAGATTCATGAAATATAGCCCAATCCGAGTTAGAATCACTTACCCTAATAATCTTCTCGAAGAAACCTCGAAAAATTTCCTCACTTCGAGCTCTCAAACTCCTAAAATCTAAATGGGAATCAAACCCACGAAATTCCCCTTTTCTGCTCAGCGATCTCAATTTAGCGAGGAATCTACCGCACTAGCGGTCCCGCACCTGAAAAAGCCCTCGCTGATGCGGAGTCCTCAAGGACCGCTTATGCGAGCCTGTTTCTGCGCTCCTATGCTGCTTATGTGTGTCCACCTCTATGGAAATATGGCCTCACCTGCGGTCCCAGCTGGGCAGGTCCAAAGTCGCTTCTGCAGCGCCGCACCTGCGGCCCAAAGTGTGCAGGTTCGATTACACCAGGCGCCACAAGCTTCAGCCCTTCCAACACAATGCCAAAATATCTGTTAACCACCCAAAATCAACATGAGGCTCCCGGGACCTTAACCAAAAATACCAACCAGTCCTGAAACACCATATAAATTTAGTCGAGCCCTCAAATCAAATTAAACAATGCTAAAAACAATATTCACCCTCCGATTCAAATTTGATGAACTTGAAACTTCCAATTTCTACAAACGATGCGGAAACCTATCAAACCACGTCTGATTGACCCCAAATTTTGCACACAAGTCATATTCAACCCTACGGACTTGCTCCAACTTTCGGAATTGGAGTCCGATCCCAATATCAAAAAGTCTACTACCGGCCAAAATCTCGAAAAATTACGACTTTCGCCATTTCAAGCCTAAATGAGCTACAGAACTCCAAAACATAATCTCGACACGCCCGTAAGTCCAAAATCACTCAATGAAGCTAACAGAACCGACGGAACTCCAATCCAGAGTTGTCTTCACTATGTTCTAAATATGTTCAAAATCCTAAGACTTAAGCTTCCGTTTAGAGACTAAGTGTCCTAAAGCACTTCGAAATCCCAACCAACACCTCCCGGCAAGACACATAAGCAAAAAAACACACGAGGGAAGCAGTAAATAGGGTATCGGGGCTACAACTCTCAAAACGACCGGCCGGGTCATTACACGTCATGGGTGAAACTTGGAGCAAGACTCGTTCTCCAACCATGAATGAATCATCGCGAACCTTCCGATTCGCATAACTCTTCTATCTAGTTTAGGTTGTACGAAGCTGTAACTGGATCATCTTGACCTTCTCTAAGGCATCTCGAACCAAATTTGTGCCTAATAACTTAGCCTCTCCTTGGTCAAACTAACCAATTGGAGAATGACAATGTCTCCTACTTAGAGCCTCATAAGGAGCCATCTGAATACTCGATTGGTAGCATTTGTTGTATGAAAACTCCACAGCTGGCTAGAACTGGTCCCAAGCACCCCCGAAATCCATTACAATTTCAATCATCTTCTTTCATAAATTTCAACAAGATATATTTCCCACCAAAACACCTTGCAACATGAAATGAACAACATGAATCACATCGAGGTACAAACCCATGTATACTGAAATCAAAATCGAGGTACCGCCTTGTATAATCAACAATAAAAACTGAGGTACCGCCTCATATTCACATTCCTTAATTTCAATCATAATTGTCGTGTGAGCCTTACATTTGAAAATAGGTTTTGAAAATAGTTTTTCTGAAATAGCTACACGCATTTTAGCCCATCTTATGACACTGTGTGGCTTCACGTATCCCCTACAAGCAACATAAACATAAGTTCACCTTATACCGCTGCATGCACATCAACCCCAAGCCTTATACTGATGCATGCACGTCAATAACTTATCACAGTAATAATTTGCACCTCAAGTGCCTATATATCCAACTTTCCAATAACAACAATATCAATATTTCCATTAAAATAGCCCACGGCTCACCACAACGTGTACAAGAATATCAACAAAAATAACGAATGAAAAATGCTCAATAAGATAGATGTTTTTACAAGAAACAACATTCCATCTATGTAATAACAACTTCCACAACTTCAACACAAAACAACTCAACAATGAGAGAAATAATGTATGACCACGATATTAGATCAGACTAATTTGCAATGTAAGAGATAATATTTAACAATGAGCCTCAAATAATGGAAATCAACAAGTTGGGGGATAACATGAACAATTACTTCAAGTAATGAAAATCAAACAAGAAAAGAGATAACACGGAGAATAACTTCAAATAATGATAATTATCAATAAAGATATGGCATGTAACAATTAAAAGAGACAGCAAGTTCAACTAAAGCATGGGAGCAATTTAGCAAGTAGGTTGTACACCAATTGTTAAGAAAGTCAATTAAGGCATGTGAGGATGGTCTAATACAACCAAAGATAATTTGACTATGAGAATTTAGAGCATAATATGGAAATTCAATTAAAGCATGAAAAGAGTCTAAGTAGTCTAATACAGTCAAATACCATGTATAACCCGTGTACCACTTGTCACCTTGCGTACACGGATTTCACTTAGCAAAATTGAATCAAACACTACTAATCCTATCGGGTAGTTCCCCCCACGAAGTTAGCCAAGACATTTACCTCGACTAGGCCAACTCAACCCTCAAAAATCGCTTTTCCTTAAAACTCACCTCCACACGGCTAAAATCTACCCAAATTTAACACAATACAACAAATAATACAAGAGAAAACAATTACAATAAATAATGCTTTGATCTTTACCCTTTTCTCAAAAAGCCAACAAATGTCAATCCAGGGCCCGCCAGTCAAACCCGGGTCCAATGGTAGATTTCGTCTACCCATGACCCCACAAATTCATATATGTGATTAGTTTTAAAATTCAAGTCCAAATCGACTCTCAATACTCGATTTCTTTATTTTAAAAAACATGACAAAGCTTCACAATTTCTAATTTGATTCACATGATTTTGATGTTAAAATCTAAGATATGATGATGGAATATGATTAGAAATAGAATGGAATCACTTACCCAAGGATTTTAGGTGAAAATTCCCTCTCCAAGTCTTCTCCTACCGTGTCTAGGGTTCAAAAATGTGAGAATGAGTTCAAAAATACCGTCTTCAGATCGTTTAACCAGTTGTAGATGTCGCATTTGCGAACCCTTGCAATTGCGGACTAGGTCTTGAATTTGTGAACCATGCGAGACTTATCTTTAATCGCAATTATGATACGGGCTTCGCAATTTTGAACTGGGGGCCCTTGGCAAAAGCGAACTCTTTGAAATTCTAACTTGCTTCGCAAATGCAAAAGGGTGATCGCAATTGCGACATTAGCCCCTCACATGTCACCTTCGCAAATGCGATCGTGGTGTTTGCATTTGCGACACCAGACCACCAGACATCACTTTCTGCAATATCCAGTCTAAAACACTTTAGAAATGTGTCTGAAACTCATATGAGCCCTTGGGCCACTATACCAAACATCCACACAAGTCTAAAAATATCATGCGAACTCGCTCGCGCGACTAATGAACAAAAATAACATCTAAAACTACAAATCGAACTAAAAAATTCATGAAATTCGTAGAAATTTTCAGAAACTTCTAAAATTACGACTAAGCGTCTGAATCCTATCAAATCAACACCAAACGAAACCAAGTTTTGAAAACAAATTCTAAATACCATAACGGACCTATTTCAAGTCCCAAATTTGAATTCCTAGCTCAATACCTAAAAGTCAACCTACGGTGAAACTTTCCAACTTTAAATTGTAAAATTTCGGCAAATCAACACAAATTAACCTAAGGACTTCCAAAATCAATCTCGGGCATTGTGATACCCAATTTTGTCCTCATATTTTATAAATATTGTTTATATTTTTAAAATAACCTTTTTTCATCATCACCAATTTATAAGTCATATAAGTATTTTCTTTTGTAATATTTCATTATTTTTAAGGCTTTAAAATTGATTTTCTTACATTTAAATCATTCAAATATTTAATAATTACCCTTTGAAATTATTTTGCGAGTACTTAATCATCCAAGTTTACTATTCACATCCACATATATGTTTACAATATTTTTACTTCATTTTATATAATTATATTTGCATTTTTGAGCTATATACATAATTTTGCAATAATAACCTATATTCTACACATAATTACATCTATTAAATTATTAGTGTTAAAATAGCATTTTTATATTTTTATTATGTTAATCTATTACTTTAATCATTTACTAAATAAGTAATATTTTATTATTTATAAATTACTTTTATAAATTATCTTAAGCAATTTTTGCATATTTAATTCGTAACTCGATCATAAGCCTATTTTCAGGCCAAAAGATGGCCCAAACCATAGACCAATCTCCCGTAGCCAAAACCAAATGACCCTTTTATTCCAACCCGATCAAGACTCATTTTCTCGACCCGACCCGTTCATCTCTTAAATCCTGGTTGTTGATCTCTCAAGATCAACGACCCTCGCTCACCCAAGCCCTTTTAATTAACAAAAAATCGGAAACCCTACCTCATTTCCCATCAAACACCCGCCCCCCAAATCTACTCGAATGTCCTCAGTTCTCTAAAAGTAACCCTTGCAACCACCCTCCCCTGTAACGCCCCAAAATCGAGGGACGAGACTGGCGCCCAACCGGATGATTCCGGTCAAGTGGACCTGGATTGCCTTTCCTGCCCAACGCATTACCCCGTGTTTACAATATACATTATTCCACATGAATTAGAAATTTAGAGTTTAAGCATGAATCTACTACTTGAGTTCATTTTATCCTTTATCATTTCCACATTTGATAATCACAAAACATACAATAATTCCGATTCGGACCACGATTACTAGTAAACACATTTACTGCCCAACATACATATATGTACAACCCACATCATATCTACGGAGCCTCTAAGAGTACTAAGGGTTTACACAATACTTGCTGGCAAAAACGCCCTGGCTATTACCTTAAAAGACATAACATATACAAAAGAGATGATATAGACTACACGCGGCCACGAGAGGAAGTGGGGCTCACCGGATCTGCTGAAGGTATGAAGGGGAAACACCACTATCGGCGGTCTGAGCTACCTGCTGTGGAACCACCTACATCTATATAAAAGATGTAGCACCTCCGGAAGAAGAGACGTTAGTACCGTTTAATAGTACTAGTATATATGAACAATGTTTATTCCAAGTAGAATCAAACAATACACAATTGGAAGACAGTCAGGGTAACCACACAAGTACCACACAAATATATACATAGTTACAAATGAAGATTTCCAGTGTTACTCATTTCAATTATTCATCTATTGCGGAGCGCAACCCCATCCCACCGTACATTGAGATTTCACCCTTATTACCTCTCCACCCTTATTACTTCGTGTTACGGCGCGCAACCCGATCACACCATACAATCACATTTGATAGCAACAATAACCAACAATTATATCACAGAGATCTTCATCATCAAGAACATAAGTTCATATCAACCAACAACTATATGAAGTCAAGGCACAATAACCCTTACCAAACAGTAATTCATATATGGTGTTGCCATTATTATTTTAACTCAATTAAATCAATCCACGGTTTCTTTTCTTCATTTGCCACACTCGGCCCTTAACAATTAGATACTTTCCCATATTAGAGTACGTTAACATTCTTTCATTTAGTAGCACATACTGCCATATTGGTATATTCAAACATTTAATGAACCTTACACATGATAGGATAAGAACAAAGAATCACCCTTCACAATCTCAAACAGCATGGTAATCGACTAAGAAAATCAGAGAATGGAATTTTACATTTCGACATAGCAGGACAATCAATTCACATATGCTCAAGCAAGAATTTTCATACCGTGTGCTCGGACACCAGCAAGGTGACTCTACAAAGATTAAAGTTAGCCATACATACCTTGAATCGGAATTCCCCTTTAATTTTCTACGACAATTCACCGGACCTTCTAGCAACTTCAATCTAGTTCACAATGTGGCATAATTGAACTTAGAATTAGGAATAATGATCATGTCTTAAACTCACTTGAGCATTTCATCAAACACTAGGTGCTCCTTTAGATTAAATGGCCTCTTTTTAGTGAAAGATTACTCTAAACCATTTCCTTTTACTAGATTATGACTAGTTTGTTACATGCATGCAAGACTCCTAACCCCATCTTCATGAACTCACCTAACCATGTTTCATTTTAACAAAAATCTGGAAATTTAGGTTGATGGGGTAGAAGCTTACCTCTTGTAGTGAATAAAATGGTGTCATGCTTGATGAATTCCAGGCATGAGTACTGGTGGAGGAATAAATTTGATGAAGTTGGAGCTCTCTCTCTCTCTCTCTCTCTATAACCCACTCTCTTTTTTCTCTAATTTATCAGGAAATAAGCTCTCAATGAAAGGGGTAAGTGTTTTAATGAACTGGGGGTCAGGTATAAAATTAGAATTTTAACAGCCCCGAAATAGAAATTCGGTCAGGAATGCGATCGCATTCCTGCTATGCAGTCTGCATTCCTGCTATGCAGTCCGCATTCCTGTCGCATAAATGGCCCTCAAATGGGCCAAAAAGGAAAGCACACTGCCCAGGTATGCGACCACTATGTGATCTGCATACATGTTATGCGATCGCATAGTGCGTCGTATAACTCACTCCGTAGAAGTCAAGGTGCAAGAATGCGACAACTATGCGGCCCGCATTCGAGAAATGTGATCCCATTCTAGGCCGTATAGATGTCCTCAAAATGGAAAACAAACTGTCCAAGTATGAGAAATGTGATCCCATTCGCATACCTGATCTGCAATCGCATAGTGGACCGCAGACCTGCCAAATCTGGAAAATTTTATCCTTTAAGTCCCAGGGTACTTTTTACTTTACAAGGGTCCGTTTTAATAATTTCTACAGTTATAACAACATGGGGACCTATTTGGGGATTATTTTTAGACATGAAGTTTTACGGTCTTTACATTCTCCACCACTTAGAATCATTCGTCCTCGAATGAGGATCGGGGAATCACTTAGTTAAGAGAACACAAAACATGCCAACCTCCAAAAAAGATTTTACTAACTCCGATATTTCCTGAAAATTTCTCCAGAGTTTGTTTTGTAATTAGGCCTGTCTACCTGTCAGAGAGCCCCCGAAACACATTTTAACCAATTCCATACATTTTTAATTGCTCTATCAACTTGCACATAATCCGGTCATTTCAACAAGCTACATATAATTCAGTTACTTTCATAAGTCTCACATAGTTCGATTAACCTCACAAATTTGCATATCTATATCATTTAACTATCACATGAATTGCACATAATTTACCTTACTTCAAGGACATGCACATTACCCAAATAATTACAACATACACAAATATGGCACAACTTGAGAAGTGACAATAGTAGGGCAACTAGGGGGGGGGGGATGGGGTGCTTTTGCACAAAATTTGACACAATATATAATTGATTAGGAATGAAAATCTTCAAACCATTACAAGACTTATCCAAACAAATGGGGATATTTCTCTTTCATTTAATTCTCCGCTTACCACGTGGCTTCCTCGACTTGTTGACTTCTCCATAACACTTTAATAGAATCAATCTCTTTGTTCCTCAATCTACGGACATTCCTATCAAGAATAGCAACTGGAACCTCTTCATATGACAATCCTTCATTAATTTTAACCGTCACAACCGGGACAATGGCGGATGGATCCTCAATCACCTTCTTCAACATTGACACATGAAACACTGGGTGTACTAGTGACATCTTAGGGGGCAATTCCAGCTTATACGCCACCTGTTCTATCCTTTGAGCAATCCAATATGGCCCGACATACCTAGGGCTCAATTTACCTTTCTTCCCAAACCGCATTACTCCTTTCATGGGAGACACCTTCAAGAATACCTAATCATCTACTTGAAACTCCAAATCTCTTCGACGAATGTCCGCATATGATTTCTGACGACTCTGAGTAGTCTTCATCCTTTCCTGAATGACTCTAATTTTTCCCATAGCTTGGTGCACAAGGTCCGGTCCTAGAAGTTCTGCCTCACCAACCTCGAACTATCAAAACTAGAGACCTATACCTCCTTCCGTACAATGCCTCAAATGGGCCATCTTGAAATCTAATGCACAAGCCCGTTTAAGTGTCTGAATTGTCCGCTCTACCTGCCCATCAGTCTGTGGGTGGAATGATGTGCTGAGATTCACCTGCGTACCCAAACCATGCTGAAATTTCTTCCAAAAGTTATTTGTGAACTGGGCCTCTCGATCTGAGATAATAGACACTGGAGTGCCATGGAGCCTGACTATTTCTTTGATATATAACTGAGCATACTGTTCTGCAGTATCGGTGAACTTGACTGGCAAGAAATGCGCCGACTTTCTGAGCCGATCCACTATTACCCAAACTGAGTCGAACCTACGTGGAGTGCGAGGTAACCCCACCACAAAGTCCATATTCATCATTTCCTATTTCCACATTGGTATTTCCATAAGCTCGTCAACCCACCGGGCCTCTGATGCTAGGCCTTCACTTGTTGACAATTAGGACATCTAGCCACAAAGTCCGCCATACCCCTTTTACCATTCCACCAATAAATCTCTTTGAGATCATGATACATCTTCATAAAACCTGGGGGTACTGAATATCTGGAATTGTGAGCCTCCGCCATTACCATTTTCCCGAAGATCATCCACGTCCGGAACACATAGTCTCCCTTGGCACTGCAAAAAACCGTCATCATTGCCGAGTGAAAATGTTGTAGTCTTATGATTAAGAATTGCCTCTTTCAACTGTACAATGATGGATCTATGAATTGATTTTCCTTGATTTTCATTATAATTGCAGATTCTTCTCCATTACGCACCACGACATCCCCTTCGTCTGAGGTCGAAAGACAGACCCCCATACTAGCCAACTGATAAACCTCCCAAGCCAAAGGCCTCTGACCTGCTTCCAAATGAGCCAAGCTACCCATGGATGTTCGACTAAGAGCGTCGGCTACCACATTCGCCTTTCCTAGATGATAAAAAATATTCATATCATAATCCTTGAGCAATTCTAACCACCTCCGTTGCCTTAAGTTCAAATCCTTTTGTTTGAATAAATATTGAAGACTCTTGTGGTCTGTAAACACGTCCACATGGACCCCATAAAGATAATGCCACCATATCTTTAATGCAAACACAACCGCCGCGAGATCAAAACCATGCATCGGATAATTTTTCTCGTGATTCTTGAGTTGCCTAGAAGCATACGCTATAACCTTCCCACACTGCATCAACACACACCTCAAACCAACCCTTGAAGCATCACAATTAACCACAAATCCCTCTGTAACACCTGGTAAGGTCAACACCGGTGCCGAGGTCAATCTTAGTTTCAATTCCTGAAAACTCTTTTCACAAGCAACGGACCACTGGAACATTATTGCTTTCTGCATCAACTTAGTCAGTGGGGAGGCAAGAGTAGAGAATCCCTCCACAAATCTTCGATAATACCCAGCCAGACCCAAGAAACTGCAAATCTCTGTTGGGGTCGTCGGTCTAGGCCAATCCTTTACTGTTGCGATCTTTTGGGGATCAACCTGAATCCCTTCCCTGGAAACAACATGGCCCAAAAAGGTGATTGATTCTACCCAAAACTCACATTTTGAAAACTTCGCATACAACTAGTGCTGGTGAAGAGTCTGTAGAACTGCCCTGAGGTGATTTGCATGATCTTCCTCACTCCGCGAATAAACAGGGATATTGTCAATGAAGACAATCACGGAGGAGTCAAGAAATGGTTCGAAAACCCGATTCATAAGATCTATAAAAGTTACTGGGGCGTTGGTTAGCCCAAAAGACAGTACCAGAAATTTGAAGTGCCCATATCGAGTCCTGAAGGTAGTCTTAGGAATATCCTGCTCCCTGATCTTTAACTGGTGATACACGGACCACAAATCAATCTTTGAGAAGAACCTAGCACCTTGAAACTGGTCGAACAAATAATCTATCCGAGGTAATGGATATTTGTTTTTGATAGTGACCTTGTTGAGCTACTGATAATCAATACACAACCGAATCGGTCCATCCTTCTTTCTGACAAAAAGAACCGGTGCGCCCCAGGGCGACACACTTGGCCGAATGAAGCCCTTTTCCAACAGATCTTTCAATTGTTCTTTTAACTCCCTCAATCCTACTGGCGCCATCCTGTAAGGTGGAATAGATATTGGCTACGTGTCTGGAAATACATCAATCCCGAAATCGATCTCTCTATCTGGTGGAATCCCAGGAAGCTCGTCCGGAAATACTTCAAGAAATTAATTTACAACAGGCACAGATTTGGGAGCAGGCACCTATGAAGTGGTGTCCGCAACCCGGACAAAATGGTAGATGCACCCTTTTCTCATCATCGTAGAGGCTTTAAGGTAGGAAATAAATCTACCTATTGGCACAACATTATTCCCCTCCCGCTCGATAACTGATTCATTAGGAAACTCGAACCTCATAATTCTGGTTTGGTAGTCGAGTTTAGCGAAGCACAAATAGAGCCAATACATCCCCATAATTACATCAAAATCTACCATTTCTAACTCAATAATATCGGCCGTGGTATCCCGACCACGCATCATGACAACACAATTCCTATAGACTCATATAGCCATAATAGAATCACCAACCAGAGTCGACACAGAGAACGGAACGTGAAGCTGTTGGGGTTCTATCCCAAAACTGAAGCAATAAAAGGAGTAACATATGACAAATAAGAGAGCATAAACATCATGTGACTGAACAGTCAAAATACCTGTGACAATATATGGGGAAGCCTCCGCACTCTAGCGACCAATCAAAGCATAGAAACGACTGGGTCCCCCTCGACCCCGTGCTCCACCCCTAGCTGTATCGCGCCTTGTTGGAGCTGGAGGGCGTACTAAAGATGTAGCGGCTGAAGAGCTGAATGGCTGAGCCGTACCCCTACCCGCACCCTGATTGGGTGCGCGACAGTCTCACTGGATATGGCCTCTTTCTCCGAATCTATAGCACATCGGTATAAAAAAGTAACAAGGATCAGAATGAGACCTCCAACACTTAGGGTATTCGGCCCTCCGCTCCTGCTGGAACCTCCCACCTGAACGACCCGACTGATGGAACCTTCTACTATCTAAACCTTGTCCAAAGCGATCCCCCTGCTGATAACTGTGCCCTGATGATGGGGCACTGGTTGAGGACTGAACATAGGACTGGGATGGCCCTGATGACCCTCTCCCAAGGGCTATCTCCCACCTGCTACTGAACATCCAGGGTTGCCCGCTGACCGGGCCCTACTACCACTCTCTCTCTCCATACATATCTTCAACTTTCGAGCCTCTGTGGCTTGTATGAATACCACGATCTTCCAATAATTCATATCCGAATACAAGGCAGCTGTATCAGCTTCATTTACAACCAAGGGACTAAGGCCCTGAACAAACCGTCGAACTCTGGCCTCCATAGTCGGAATCATGTGGATGTAATATTTGGACAGGCGCACGAACTCCATGTGGTACTCTCACACACTCATGTTGCCCTGGTTAAGGACCTCAAACTTTATAGCACGGGATGCTATAGTCTCGGCAGGCAAGAAATCATGAAGGCATCAACAAACTCATCTCACTTCGCTGGAGGGCTCCCCTCCCTACGGGAACTCTCCCACATCTCAAACCACGAATGCGGTGCTCTTTTTAACCGATAGGAAGGCAACTCAACCCCCTCTGTCTCTGTAGGCTTCATAACCCAGAGAGTCATTTCATCAATAAAATCCTGAGGATCTGCCTCTGGGTCGGTGCCTGTAAACTCTGGAGGGGCTAACCGCAGAAACTGGTTGACTCTGGAACCTGAAGAATCCCCTTGCTCACCATAGGACACAGGGGAAACACTTGATCTTTGGGCCTGGGAGGCCACTATCTGGGTCAACATCTGAATAGCTCCCCTAAGGTCGCCATCAGAAATACTGGGACCGGAAGTTGGGACAGAGGAAGGATCAGGAACATCTGCGGGAGGGATTTCAGCACCCTCCGCTGGAGTAGGAACAAGAATAGTCTGGCCTGGAGTGGAGGAGTCGGGCTGGTTTGTGGCCGGGGAATCATTCACACCCGCACCACCAGTTGGATAATTTGTGGCCACTCCTGGGGTGGCATTGGACTCTAGCCTGAGTCGAGATCTCTTCTTGGGTGCCATTTACTGAAAATTGGGACAATGCACAAGTTAGATAAATATGTTTTCACGTTCCACTTCATCGCACGATACAGAGTAACAATGAAAGTGTATTTTCCTAAATGTCCATGCAGTCCCCTAATTATAGATGTGGTCGACAACACACCGATAAGAAGGGCTATACTAGACACGGCTCCGAGACATCCTAGGACACTTTTAAAACCTGAGGCTCTCATACCATGTTTTTTACGCCCCAAAATCGAGGGACGAGAGCGGCGCCCAATTGGATGATCCTGGTCAAGCGGACCTGGATTGCCTTTCCTGCCCAACGCGTTACCCCGTGTTTACAATATACATTATTCAACATGAATTAGCAATTTAGAGTTTAAACATGAATATACTACTTGAGTTCATTTTATCCTTTATCATTTCCACATTTGATAATCACAAAACATACAATAATTCCGATTCGGACCACGATTACTAGTAAACACATTTACTGCCAAAAATACATATATGTACAAACCACATCATATCTACTGAGCCTCTAAGAGTACTAAGGGTTTACACAATACTTGCCGGCAACAAGGCCCCGGCTATACCTTAAAAGACATAACATATACAAAAGAGATGATATAGACTACACACGGCCCCGAGAGTATATGGGGCTCACCGGATCTGCTGAAGGTATGAAGGGGAAATACCATTATCGACGGTCTGAGCTACCTGCTTTGGAACCACCTACATCCATATAAAAGAGGTAGCGCCCCCGACAAAAGGGACGTTAGCACCATTGAAGAGTACTAGTATGTATGAACAAAGTTTATTCCAAGTAGAATCAAACAATACACTCTTGGAAGAAAATCAGGGTAACCACAAAAGTACCACACATATATACAAATAGTTACAAATGAAGATTTCCACCGTTACTCATTTCAATTATTCATTTGTTGCGGCGCGCAACCCGATACCACCGTACATTCACATTTCACCCTTATTACCTCTCCACCCTTATTACTTCATGTTACGGCGCGCAACCCGATCCCACCGTAAAATCACACTTCACCCTTATTACCTCTGCCCCCTTATTACTTCGTGTTGCGACGCGCAACCCGATCCCACCGTACAATCATATTTGATAGCATCAATAACAAACAATTATATCACAGGGATCTTCATCATCAAGAACATAAGTTCATATCAACCAACAACTATTTAACTCAAACAGTAATTCATATATAATATTTCCATCATTATTTAACTCAATTAAATCAATCCAGAATTTGTTTTCATCATTTTCGATACTCGGCCCTTAACAATTAGATACCTTTCCACATTAGAGTACATTAATATTCTTTCATTTAGTAGCACATACTGCCATTGACATATTCTAACATTTAATGACCCTTACACATGATAGGATAAGCACAAAGAATCACCCTTCACAATCGCAAATATGATGGTAAGACTAAGAAAATCAGACAATGAAATCTTACACTTCGACACAACACGACAATCAATTCACATATGCTCAAGCAAGAATTTTCATACCGTGTTCTCGCACACCAACAACGTGACTCTACAAATATTAAAGTTAGCCATACATACCTTGAATCAGAATTCCCCTTTAATTTTCTACCACAATTCACCGGACCTTCTAGAAACTTCAATCTAGTTCACAATGTGGCATAATTGAACTTAGAATTAGGAATAAGGATCATACCTTCTATCCCTTCAATCTAGTTCACAATGTGGCATAATTGAACTTAGAATTAGGAATAATGATCATGTCTTGAACTCACTTGAGCATTCTATCAAACACTAGGTGTTCATTTAGATTAAATGGCCTCTTTTTATTGAAAGATTACTCTAACTCATTTCCTTTTACTAGATTATGACTAGTTGGTTACATGCATGCAAGACTCCTACCCCCCATCTTCATGAACTCACCTAACCATATTTCATTTTAACAAAAATCTTGTAATTTAGGTCGTTGAGGTAGAAGCTTACCTCTTGTAGTGAAGAAAATGGTGTCCTACTTGATGAATTACAGGCCTGAGTAGTGATGGAGGAACAAATTTGATGAAGTTGGAGCTGTCTCTCTCTCTAGAACCCACTCTCTCCTTTCTCTAATTTATCATTAAATAAGCTTCAAATGAAAGGGGTAAGTGTTTTAATGAACTGGGGGTCGGGTTTAAAATTAGAATTTTAACAGCCCCAAAGAAAAAATGCGATCAGGAATACGATCGCCTTCCTACTATGCGGTCCGCATTTCTGTCGCATAAATGGCCCTCAAATGGGCCAAAAAGAAAAGCAGACTGCCCAGGTATGCGACCACTATGTGATCTGCATACTTGTTTTGCGATCGCATAGTGCGTCGTATAACTCCCTCCATAGAAGTCAAGGTGCAAGAATGCGACAACTATGCGGCTCGCATTCGAGAAATGTGATCCCATTCTAGGCCGCATAGATGTCCTCAAAATGGATAGCAAACTGTCCAAGTATGCGACCACTATGCGGTCCGCATACCTGATCTGCGATCACATAGTGGACCGCAGAGCTGCGCAAATCTGTAAAATTGTATCCTTTAAGTCCCGGGGTACTTTTTACTTCACAAGGGACATTTTAATAATTTCTACAGTTATAACAACATGGGGACCTATTTGGGCATTATTTTTAGCCATGAAATTTACGTGTTTTTAAATTCCAATCTTATCCAAATCCGATCAAGCCATGGATTGCCATTATTTTTGGCAAGTACCAATGTCATTACCCCAATATCACTAGTCGTGATAGCACCTAACCCAACCCACTAGGTAAGCCAACTAATAACTATCCAATTCCATTGATATTAACAAGACAATAAGGTAAATAAATTATCTGACTACTATACATTTCCCAAGGACTGGTAGTGAAAATCATGAGCTTCTAAGAATAGAGTTTACAAAGCTAAATGAAATAAATACATTGTCTGTTTGAATACTACATACAAAGAATTTTATAGATCTAGAGCTACCACGAACAAGGGGAAGCTACAACCGGGACACAGGTACATCTTCAATCTAGCTCCCATCGAACACAACAACTTCAACAGCCAACATCTGCACGCAAGGTGCAAAAGTGTAGTATGATTACAACCGACCCCGTGTACTCAGTAAGTAACAAACCGAACCTTAGGTTGAAAGTAGCGACGAGCTAACACAAGGTCGGTTCTAGTAGCAATACTCCGCAACAGTTCATAACAGCATAATACAAGTAATAAAAGAGGTATCTCAGAAGTAAAATACTCAGCTCGTTCACAGTTCCAGAAAATAGGCATGCCTTTCAACTATCTTAGTGAAAACTCAAATCTTTTACCAATAATTCTAAAATACGAGTAAGTTTGAAGACTGTGATTTTTCCCAAAATCCATTCAACAATATGTAAAACTGTGACTTTTGGGACTAATCTGATTTCATACTTTGTTACTTTTGACCATCGACTGTTTATTCCCCTCAATATTGATCTACAATTTACAACTGATAACTTGAAACTTCTTACATAATCAATTAGGGCCCACATTGAATCGAGGAACAATTGAAGTGATTTTCCTGATCCATATAGGGGCGATACCATACTTCCATAACCAGATTTCATAGCATCCCAATGTGATTCACCTCATGTGGGTATTTTAATCTTGTGCCATCCGTGAAATCCCCCCCTTTTTTTTCAAATCATTACTCTATGGAAGGCCCAAACATCATCCTTTATCTATCACAATTACACCCTTATTATACTATATGGGCAGTATTCCATCTTTTTAAATGTTATTAGTCTTAGACTCCTTTGAGTTCATTCAGGCTATACTGAGCTTTCTATAACTTAGAGAAACCATCAGCTCTCTTGTTTTCATTAGCTTAATCCCGGGGACTTATCCATTCTCGTGACCTTCTCACTTTCCTTTTCTATTCCTTACTCATGTCTTCCTAAGACCTTGTCTCTTTACCATACTTTAGCTTGAGACCTACCCATATCTATTTGTATTACTCGCAACCTTCCTTCAACTTGCTTACATCATAGATTTCCTTGTGTTATTCTAGAACATCAAATGAGACATCACATCATCTCTAGCTCTTCTTTACCCTCTTAATTAGACTTATCGATACCTAGAAACCATAGGGTGGAAGATATTCCAATGACGACGCCGTTATCGTTCCTGGATACTGAGTCCCAATGCTTCTAGCCTTGTATTTGAAGTATGGACTATTCACAACCTTCTGGACTTGAGTATCTCATACGTTGTTCACCTTTACTTACTTGCCTTAAAATCTCACGTCACATCTTCTATCTCTTTCATGACCTTCCTTTCACGTAGGTATAATTCATATCCACAACTTGAAGCTCTATTATAATACTTGAACCTCTAGTGCATACACAATCTGGTGGGAGCTTCATACTAACTTCTTATGAGGTTTGTAATATTCTAACTTGATCTATCGTAGGCTGTTATAGAATATGTTTGTTGTACTATCTCACTTGTGCCTATGATATTAAGAGTGATCCTGCAATATCCTCAATCAGGATTTCTATAATTTTCTGGGTCCAATAATCAGACTCCTGACTTACTTTGTTGATGTAAATGCTTAGTTCCTCCTCCTTTTGATTAGTCTATATGTAGGCGTAAGCTATATTCCGATCTGTGGCTCCTTGTATTTCTTTAGCCTTTCATGGACGCTATGGAATATCCATGATACAACCATCTAACAACTCAATCATTTATCTATGCCCTGGGCTCAATTCTTTCTTTTAACTTATACCGGAGTCTTCTATGGCTGTATGACTAGAAACATATATGTTGCATGGATAGCACCCCGAAATCTTAAGTGTGTTCATAATGTAGCTAACTCTGGATCATTTATTGAATAATTTGCTCTGTTCCTTCTTTGAATGTAAGCAATTACTTTTCCTTGTTGTTCTACAGCTTATTGCATGAATACTTGGCTTATCTTAGTGCCCACACATATTAGAATTCCGTACAACCCATATGATCTTGAATATCACCTTTTGATTTTTTGCTTCTTCCCATTCATAACCATGATAGGGGCCACTTTCTTATGGAGTACGTACAATGTTGTTATGAGACTGTTGTTACAAGACCATTTCTTCTTGAAATTACTATGCTTAGGTTGAAGCCTTCTTCCTTATTTCCTCAGCAAGTATTTCATTGTAGTACTTAGGGAGGACCTTCTGACTCTTGTAAAGACGTGAGCTTATTATATCGCATTCCGGATAGAATTTTTTATGTCCTTCCTCGCCTATAATTATCTGTAGTTACTTACCTCTACACCCTTGTGCTTGTAGGGTTGCTTGATATATTAACAACATTCCCGATGACATTCTCTTTTATTTGGGTAATACTCGTACGGTGCCTTTAACTACCCCGACTCCTATCTGAATATTTCTTAAGGATTCATGATGTCATATCTGCGAGACTGAATTTTCTATGTTGGGGTTCACTCTGTTTATCTTGCATGATCTATTGATTCGTCTGTATCTTTTTTATGTAGCCATGACTAGGATCTTCCTGAATCAACTACTAACTACTCACTGGCCCATTCTCATATCAATATTCTGCATAATCTCTCTTGGGTAATTTCCTTGACATAACTTACGTCCCACACTAGCTCCTTATCTACCAATAATATCTCGGGTAGGAACCCTTACTTCCTTTTTTTGCCATCGTGTTTGCATAATATTCTAGAATCGCATCATATATCTAGGATTTGGATAAGTGCAATATCATTTCTATATTAATTTTATCACATTCTTCCTTTACCATTCCATGATTACTATAACCACTTGATTCTGATTTCATTCCACATCACTCCATATTCCCCCCTTTAAGATTTAGAGCTACGACAATCTACCTATAGATGTTTTACCTTTTCATCTTTGGCTTCATTTCACATCATCGATGACCCTTACTCTTCTTGTAGTAATCCTTTTGTACCAATGATAACAAAATTCCTTACTCGCGAGGGTGACACTTAGTATAACTAGCACATATAGTCCCTTAATCTTAAATTTTCTCATATTGCTTGCTTTAGGGAAGCGTCTTCCTGAATGACCATTCTCTAAATGTGTCATGAATCTTCTTCTGTTGTCTATTCTGTTGTTGCCTGATCAAAATATGAAATTCTCATGATGTTAGCTATTATCAAGTCACTCAACCCCTAATTCATGTTTAGTTTATCTTGTTCACCAGCCCATAATGACTTCTATTACTCTGGGGTTTAACTCTCTCTTATGGTAGTCACGTTGGATTCATGAACTTATTTCTTGAAATAAGGATATGACTTTATGACCTATACTCTTTTATTGTCTCAATGCCTGGCTCCTCTCGTCTTTTCCTTCACTTAACTATAGACTCTGTAATACTATCGTATTTTTGACCTACTGTTGTCGTCCACGTATCACATCTTACTCGTAATGCCTCATTATCTCTCTTCTTATTTCCCTGCTAATATTTCTGTCTACCACATTATTTTGAAAACCTCAACAAGACATTCCTTTTCTTTTAGCTCCCCTTGCCCTATCCCCTGGCTCTTCGGGTTGCCTAACATTCTTGCTCTACTAGGGACGCGAGCCACATTAAGGTAATATTTATCCTTTCAAGGCTTCCAGTGCCTATATTTGTAGTACTCATATCTAGCTGTACTATTTTAGAGTGCACTATCTGGGTGTCTCACAAGGAGATCTATTAGCACATTTGCAATGTCCTTCAGAAATGTCAACTAACACAAACAATCCATTCAACATTTTGGGTTACTCTAAACCCAGCTGGATCCTGATATCCCGTCCTTCTCTTAAATAATATCTGTTAGCTTCCATAGGGTATAACTGAGATGGGTGTGGCCATTTGTACGTACCTATGTTATTGTTGAAGGTAAATCAAAAGGCTTATATTCCTCTACCTCAATTTGTAAAGATTGATAATATTTATTAACTGGGCGTCTCATACCCTTCTTCATCTTGTTTCTTTTACTTTTTCAAACTTGTATCTATCTTTTGAATCTCTCATTGCCTTTCACCGTAGGGTGGATAAATATTCATTCCTTAGGGCACTTTACCAAGAAGCGCACACGTCTTAGTACATACATGTTTTGATGAAGACCTCACATTTATCCATCATAAGCATGATGCAAAAATCTAGTTCCTCTTACTCAACTCTTCCACGGCTATATCTCATACCAACCGTCTATCTGGATGTAGGTATCGTCGTATTATGAAGAAGATAGAGTTTAAGAAGTTGAGTTCTTATAAATGAGCTCTACCACACGATCTACAGTAAGAAGAAAGAGTGACACTCCTAAAAGCCCTTTAGCCTCCTTCTTATAAGTGTGGTGCACGACACACCCATAAAGAAGACTCTACTAGACACGGCTTGTAGACTCCCTAGGACAGAACTACTCTGATACAACTTTTGTCACGACCCAAACCGATGGGCCGCAACGTGTACCTAGTACCTTACTCAACCGAGTACCAACGTAATGTATCTTTCTTATTACATCATCATGGGGTAAGTGGGCCAGAAGGGGTGTCATGAAAAAACCATAGTAAACATGAGGGAATACTCTACATAGAACAACCCAACCGGATATAGAAACTCATGCCTGTGACATACGGGCCTATAAGGCCAATGTGTTCCATTATATACTTAAAATATAGGCCGACAAGGCCATACAAGTATCTGTATACATGACATCTGTCTACAAGACTCTAAGAGTACATATTTACCATAAAGGTCGGGATAGGGCTCACCATACCAAATAATAAACGGCTAAACTATACTGACTATACAAGCAACTCCGGAGAAAATGAAGCGCACCAAGATCTCCCGCTGAGCTGATAGCCTACTTGGAGGACTCTCAACCTGCCTATCGGGACCTGCGGGCATGAAACACAGTGTCCCCGGGCAAAAGGGACGTCAGTAGAAATAATGTACCGAGTATGTAAGGAATGATAATCAGTAAATAATAGACATGAAAGAAACATGGAGTAAAAGACTCGATATGTAAGTTTGGATAACTCTGTAAATCATGAAATATTTATGGTATCATGCATATGCGTATGAGTGTCATGTCGTTCATAGGTACATGTGTTCATAACATCATCAAGCCTCTGAGGGCATCCCATCATATCATCTCGGCCACTATTGGCAAAATAATCAACGTATACCAGCTGATCAGGTGGTGGTGCGTATATAACACCATAACCTTTTCCCATATCTCGTATATATATATATATATATATATATACACCCATATATATATACATATATATAACGCCATCTGTTCTTGGATTAATGTACACATATAAATGAACGTCATAAGACCATTATACCTCTGATTACATATCATGAAACAAACTTTATACACTTACGTATTTTTTGAGACCCATGAACATATGATAGAATAATAGGAAACATTGCGAGTCAAGAACATAGGCATATCTAGCATTTTTATAAATAAAGTCATTTATGGAAGTGTGCATTTGCTCGTTTAGTTTGCATCACATGGATCATGACAAAAGGAAAGAAGGGATAGCCTTAAGATACCTAAGTCGATTCTCTTGATAACCCCTCTATCACACATTAATTGCGACAAAACATGTGACGGCAAGATCGGAGTAGGGAAAAATTCGTATGATATTCTTGAGAAAAATTGTATCGTACTCCCTTAGAATCGCAATTGCACGCTGCTATAATATTGTGAAGTCTCGTATGACGTTTTTGTTGTGGCTCTCATCCCTCACTTGGCAAACACAGTATCTCCCTTTTATGAATATAATTAGGGAGGCCTCTTTATTAATGTGGTTGTGGGACCCACTTGAAAGATGACTTGGCCATAAAACTTTCATAATGTGGCACCTTATATTATGGACTTAAGAGTCACATTTTGGGCTTTGAGCTCTTCCTCACTTGCTGCCACGTTAAAGTCAAGGGTTATCCAAAAGATTTATCCACTAATTTCTTAATTAATTTCTAATCATCCCCCAAAAAATCACAATTAACCAATTATCCACATAATAAAGAATTATCTCAAATTACTTAAAATAGTACTCACTTTTAATATACCTTATATACCGTACTATCATGGTTATGTGGTACCCTTTACGGCACTAGTCCATAAATACGGGGTATTTTATCTCGGGCCGTGTTTTACCCCTAAATGTCAAACTTCGACGAAAATTCATTTTCATTGATTTGTTTACCCTCTCATCTTCACGAATTTACTTATGTCGTACTTTTCACGTATGAAAACATGGGGTGTAACACCGGGATTCACTTGAAACCCTTGGGAACTCTGACGCACTAGCATTTTGGGAGTCTCGATGTTCTTTCTTTACTATGGCTGACTGAGCTACCCTTGGCGTTTGATTTTTCCTTTACTTGCTTGTTAATTTGCAACTGCTGAGTACGTTGACTCTTGCAATTCTATCCTCTATTACTTGGGCTTATGCTCTGTATATCCATATTGTTCGAATTTTTGTTAACCAATATGATTCTGATGTTGCGTTTTCTTTGTTTGTAATCATACATACCTTGAACTTAGTCTGTAGTCTTGTATTTTCCAGCACCCAGGCCTGCCTAAATCCAAAGTTTTTATATCTGCACATTATGTGTTACTTTTGATCATCTTAAACCTGATTAAGTCTACTATGTTTATCTATACATGAGTTTCCTATATTTGTAGACTGTCCACCTTCATTGCCTCACTAAAACTCCTAGGAAACTAATTCGTGCCCATAACTTGTTCGAATGCACTTCTTCCTTCTAAGTCTTTCATGTACAACCTGCTACTTTCTTGAAATCAATCTTTGATCATGCGAATTCCATATGCCAATACTGTTTCAATTCCTAAGCAAACTTGTTTCTCTGCTATTTGTGAACTTTCATATTGTGTTATCATTATGTGCTCATTGATTGTTAAGACTCCTAGGGTAAGTTCCAAAATATATTTATTCTATTCTTCCTATGTGTACTCAACTAGAATAAGTCTTGGCCCTCATCATGTGATGCATGTTTGCCATGTTAACCTGGAGTTGGCTCATTCTCATCTGCTATGATTTCTTGCACTGTTTTTTAGATTTAGAACCTCTGTGTTATGAGTAATACCCAACATGTTAGTTTATTCATTCTTAAGTTGTTTGTTATACTGTTTATGATCATATTAGGTCCATGTTATATATTTTCATGAGAAAATTGCTATCCTTTTTGGTTGTGATTCTACTAGACTTTCATGATTAGGACTCTTGTATCTAAAGTATTTTTCAAGCTGGTACGGGTCATGCTTGGCTTTAAAATTCTACTTGGAACGTTTTGCTATCTTATAGTGTTTAATCATGTTGTTGTAAACTTGTTTGTCCTGGAAAACACAACATGAACTTGCTTCATATATGTCTTGTGTGCCTTTAAATTTACCATAATCTTGTTTATGTGTCTTGGCTAGATCTATTGATGGCTACAACTTTAGGAACTAAGTGTTTATACTGTTCCCATGAGTATTTCATCACTTGTATATTCTTGCATCCCTTTGCATAAGTAAGTTATTCATTGGGCTTGGGATTGGCCCATGCCTGTTGTTGGGCCTGGGAACTGATTTCAGGTATGCTCTAGTTGTCTTATGAGCTTGTGGTTTGGGCTTATTTCTTGTCGGGAGAAGGCTTGAGGATACCCCTGGATTACCTTTTGCAATGAGACTGTAATTACTTTAGTGGGATTATATTTGTTTCAGTCTATATTTTGACATATACAAGTCTGTATTATCTCATGTGGGCCTGTAATGACTTGTAATAACAAACAATGGGGAATTTAGTAAAAATGAGAGGATACAGTATTCTAATCCTCGCACGAATGGGTAGAAAACAGGCTTATAGGGTTTAATTGACTTGTTTGATATTTGTTTTGACGTGCTTTGATTCTACACACTAATAGAAATCATGTTTGTAGGAATCACACTTCACATAACTTGTCTAATACTGGTACATTATCCAAAACATGTTAGCTTAAGTAATTGCTACACTTTTTTCCATATCTACTACTGAATGCTTTAGAATTTTTTTTTATAGGAATACAAAATTTTCTTAATCATTAGACGACATGCATATATGATACAATAATGCACGCCTTTGATAAAACTTATCTAGATACTATGACTATAGGGATTTAAGATAATTAATCAGCTGCATTCTGTTACTTTTATACTGCCTCATTTAGATGACATGCCTATAGGGATAAAATATTATAAAATAAAGTCTAATTCTCAATTGTTAAAAATCATGCCCATATGATATTGTCCCTCGCATAGGAAACCGTTTACGAAATCAACGCTACTAATTCTGGGCTCTCAAAGTTGTTTTACCGCCTCATTGCGCCATAATTAGATATCATGCCTATAGGGTTTGTAATATTTATAAGCTACAAATTATTTAAAAAAACGTCGTAGTACTGTCTGTATGATGTTGGAAATTAGAATTATATAGAAACCATGCATATAGGATTCAACGACTCTAATGTGTCTTAACTGTCTGCTGTCTAAATATACCCACATGTATTTCTTGATTATGTGTGGAGGTGAACTTGAGCCATTTGTTTTCTTTATGTGAAATCTTATATGTTTTGAATGCGCGTCTTTCTTCACTTATATGATCACGTAGCTTAATCATAATTCAATAATACACATAGCTCAAACTTCGGTTAGGACTCACAGTTTGGGACCTTGAAGGGTGTCTAACACCTTATCTTTGAGGTAATTTGAGCCCTTACCCGATCTTTGGTAATGAAGACTAATCAAGCAGAGTTATTTGTAACTAGGTGCCCTAACGCACCTTAAAATCGTTAGGCGGTGACTCCTCTCCTTAAATACCCATTTAAAAGAGTTGTCACACCTCAAACCCACTTTCACAAGAAAATGGGGCGCGAAAGCATGGCGACTCCGCTGGGGATGTACTTAGGCTCTTACTACTTATGTGGATTCTTTGATGATATGTACATCCCTTTATTTTCCCCTATCTGTTTAGATTGCTCTGACATGTACATCTACTCACCTTATTTCCTCTTATTTGCTATGACATGCGCATCCTCTCTCCGTTACTTTCATCTTCTCTAAGACTCTGATGTCATGTCTCTCCCATCCCCATCTCCCAATTCACTTCATTTAATTATGTTCTAACATATTTTCAATAGTTAAACTGACTCTCTTTTGTTTTCCTTTTTTCTTTTGTTCATCTTTTCAATATTACTTACTATTTTTTTACGTTGTTTACCTCGAAAATGTTTTTAACAATTATATTTGATTTGTCGTTCTAAAAATATGTAATGTATTCCAATACCAGTTAATAATTAAGAAGCAATGAATGTAAGAAAAGAAAATGAGATAAGCAAACCAAAGTTGTCACAAGACTGGGGCCTCCAGCTCACTGGAACCGGGGGCCTCGGAGTCAAATAACAGCAATAAATGAAAGATAATGAATGAAGAACAATAAACAAGGAGCAATAGAGCTGAGATAGTGTTGAGCACGAAAAAGCATAGAATGTTTTTTTGTAAGAATGATTGGGGTTCCCTTTATATAGGAGGGGTGAATACCCATATACTACGTGTATAATTATGACAGGGAGACGCTATTGGTACAGCTGTATAACGGCCTTGTGCGGACTTGTACTATCTTTGCAGACTTTATCAACTCTAACCACGTGTTTTTGGGAAATTCCCGCCTTTCCATGACAGTCGTCGATTTTATACTACCTTTAGCCAGGCTGAGGCGGGCCTTTGATATACTCTCTCGAGTTATGCATTCCAAGGTCGAACTTCAGATTCCGCTTCGAGCCTTCGAAATTGGGCTTGGAATGTCATAGAGGTCCCGATATCGGGGTCCCCAATATCGACTGTATACATATAGTCCCCAAGTTTCTTATAGTGAAATGATAAGAAACGATTTTGAATTCTTGGATCTACAATATTCCCCTCGTGGCGTCAGTCACATGAGGTCAGCAATTGATGTGACAGAATGTTTTGCTCTTTACAACATCTTCAAATCCTCATTAACAATTTTTTGCTTTCATCCCTTTTTTGTACTCATTTCTTCGTCGGTTTCTTCTTCTTATTATGAAACTTCACCATAGTTATGGCCAAAGCTCCTAAGACACTCCCTCAAAAAGAGAAAGACCCTTCTTCTTCATGCTCGTCTACGAACAAAACATCAGTAGCCCTCGTGTTGAGGAGTGTATCCCCGGGCCCTGTGAAATGTTATCTGATTTTAAGGTTGATAAGTCTTCTTTGGTAGTGGGATGATGCGAGCCCATGTCTCGATATGTCAATCTGGTAACCGATATAAAAAAGGCAGAGGTTGATTGCCGTTGGGAGAACGTGGTTCAAGAGGAGATCCCTTCACCTGAAGGAGATATAACTACCTATAAAGGTGTTTGAACCATTCCTTGACGGAGAGTAAACAACTAGAAGAGGCTGGTAAGGGAGCTGGTCCCGAAGGATCTGGTGAAGACATAGTCCCTGAGGGGAAAAGACTAAGTCCCCGAAGATAAAGTAGGTCTTTCTTTCTTGATTTTTGTAAAGGGCTCATCGTGGGAGTGTTGTAGATGTGCCTTTTTATTATTGTTTATATATAAAGAAACCTTTCATCTTATTTTTGCTTAACTTTTCATCTTGTCTTTGTCTTTATCTTTGATTTTTGATGCTTGTCGATGATCAGTCGGATGTGTTGGACTCGGAATATAAAAACCCTTAGGTTTTTGTGTTCGATGATCGATCGACAGTAAGTGACCATCTAAGGTCCGATCTTCGAACTGAGCTTTAGCTCGTGATCTTTGAGTCCGAACTTAGGTGGGGTCTCGAGGATAATGTGCTTCGGCTTTTAAGTCGTTAGGTGTCGACCCTTAGGTTTTAAAACATTGGACTTTATGCTTTTTCAATTTTGCCCTGAGGCTCTTTAGGTTGGCCCTTATGCTTTTACATATTTGCCCTTAGGATTTGTAGGTTGTCCCTAAGGCTCTTAATATTGGACCTTAGGCTCATTAGGTTGGCCCTTAGGCTCTTACATATTGGCCCTTAGACTCTTTAAGTTGGGTCGATTCGACCTCTAATATGGCTATAGTTTTCCCCCATTATGGCTAAAGACTTTTAAAGATTTGGTTATGCCTTGGCATATTTTTTGTTCGTCCGACTCTTCGACGGCTCGAATAAGAACCTTGATTATAAGCCGATATGCGACGATAATTGAGTACCTCGTGAAGTTCTCTCGAAGGCTGATTTTTTTGAAGCCTTTTCATTGTTCGGAGATGATATTATCGAAGCTCCTTTGGTTATGCCGAGGGTAGCCTGGCTAACCCATTTTTTTGGAGTCTCTGAGCCGCGTTAGTTCGGCCGTAGCCTTTAAGTATGACCGTAGTCTTTAGCCCTCGGGTGAGATGACCTCGGCCTCTATATCGAGGGTATGCCTTTTTAGGAGTCATACAAGTTCGAATATATACAACCTTGGCCTTAATATCAGGGTTATTCTTTTTTTAAGGTCTTATAAGTTAGAGTATGCCTCGTTGACGTCTTATAGATTCGATGTTGCCTCATTGAGGTCTTATGAGTTCGATTTTTTATGACTCTATAAGATGACTGTTGATGACAGCCCCCGGGTGTTCGAGCGTGTTTGGCATTCGAGCCGCTGGATGAGAAAATAGTAGATTTCTTCCAGGCACAAAGTGTTTTGATAAATAAAAATGCTTCTTCGATAAATTGATACATGTGTACAGGTTGTAGCCCTCGGAGGGCTTGACTGTTCTATATGGACACGGTTCATTTGACTGTTTGGCCCAATACAACATTCTCCTATTGAGTCCCTCTTAGGCATATGTTGATTTCTTCGAAAGAGTAACCTCCGAGGGTGATGCCCCCCAGTATTCAAGGTTGATTGAAAAGAAGCCTTGAATACTTGTTGTGTTTTCCTTAGGTAGCATATTGGTGTTGCCTCGTTAAAAACCTCGCCGGTAAAACTCATTCAGGATAAAACCCGGTCTAAGGGAAAAAGAGTGCAACACATGCTTTAAAACCCAAGGTATTCGAGCTGTAGGGTGTTTTGACTCTTCTCGATCGAACACTTACAATAAGTTAGTACGGAACACAAATGAAAAGGGAGAAGGTTATACCTTATCAATAATAGCGTTTGAGCATCGATATGTTCCAATCGCTTGGTAATTGCTTGCCTTTCATGGTGCCAAGTTTGTAGGACCCTTTACCTACTACTCTGAGCGGTACAGTCCTTACTAGATAAGGACTAGTTTCCCTTCATTTGGGTTTCGAGTGTTGAGAGTGACTTTCCTTAGTACTAAGTCCCCAACTCCAAAGTATCAGAGGTCCAGTATCCTATTATAGTACCTTTTGATAGTTTGTTTTTGGGCGGCCATTCGGGCCAGTGCGGCCTTTTGCTTTTCATCTAGTAGCTCGAGGGAAGTAGTCATGGCCTCATTGTTCGAGTCCTCGGTGGGATGTTGAAATCTGGCGCTCACTTCCCCAACCTCGACCGGTATAAAAGCCTCGGACCCATATACCAAAGAGAACGGGGTCTCTCCTGTGCTTGGCTTCGAAGTTGTTCGATATGCCCATAGTACTTCGGGCAACACTTCTCTCCATTTTTCCTTCGCATTTTCTAGACTCTTCTTCAAGTTTTGAATGATGGTCTTGTTCGTGGACTCGGCTTGACCATTTGCACTAGGTTGGTAAGGCGTCGATAGCATTATTTTGATTTTATGATCTTCGAGGAATTTTGTCACCTTGCTGCCAATGAACTACTTCCCATTATCATATGTGATCTCGGAGGGGGTCCCGAATCGGCATATGATGTTGTCCCAAATGAAGTCAATGACTTCTTTTTCTCTTCTTTTCTCGAAGTCATGTGCTTCCACCCATTTTGAGAAGTAGTCAGTCATAAATAAAATAAATCTGGCTTTACGTGGCGCCGTAGGTAGGGGGCCGACGATGTCCATCTCCCATTTCATGAACGGCCACAGGGATAAGACTGAGTGTAATTTTTCACCGGGTTGATGAATCATTGGGGCAAATATTTGACATTTATCACATCTTCGAACGAATTCCTTGATGTCCTTTTCCATGCTATCCCAAAAGTAGTTTGATCACCTTTTGAACTAGAGAATACGCACCGGAGTGATTTCCACAAGTGCCTTCACGAATTTCCCGAAGCACGTAGTCCGTGTCCTTCTATATAGTGTTTCGTTTTCGTCGAGTGAAAATCGGGCTACTTTGGCTCAAAGGGCTCTCGATTCTTTTGGGTTCGTGGGTAGCTTCCCATTCTTCATATATTAGATGTATTTGTTCCTCCAATCCCATGTTAGACTTGGTGAGTTCATCTCGGTATGCCTTTCTTCAATCACCGATTTCGATAGTTACACAATAGCCTCCGGGAGTATGTCATATTCTTCGACGGACGATCCCAGGTTTGCGAGTGCATCGGCCTCACTGTTCAGTTCCCGAGGTACGTGGACCAGAGTCCATTATTTGAAGTGATGCAATATCACTTGAAGCTTGTCTAAGTATCTTTGCATCCTATCTTCTCGAACCTCAAAACTCACATTTACTTGGTTCACTACCAAAAGGGAGTCACATTTTGCTTTAATTACTTCTGCTCCTAGGCCTTTGGCCAGCTCGATACCTACAACCTTAGCCTCATACTCGGCCTCGTTGCTAGTCAATTTCAAAGTTTTTATGGATTGTCTTATTTTGCTGCCCGTAGACGGTTTCAGAACTACGCTGAGTCCGGACCCTCTTACGTTTGAGGCATCGTCAGTAAAGAGAGTCCATACCCCCGACGCTGTGCCCGTTTTTAGCAAGAGTTCTTTCTCTACCTTGGGCATGAGGGCAGGCATAAAGTCGGCCACAAAGTTCGCTAGAATTTGGGACTTGATAGACGTTCNCCCCCCCCCCCCCCCCCCGAGTTCAATGGCCCATCGGGCTTATGCAAGATGTATCGAAGAGGGTATGTAGTTAACACACATATACGATGGCATTGAAAATAAGGTCTTAATTTTTGGGATGCACTTATTAATGCAAGAGCTAATTTTTCTAAGTGCAGGTACCTGGTTTCAGCATCTCCTAGGGTCCGACTTACGTAATAGACAGGGAATTCCGTACCTTGTTCTTCTCGAACCAACATACCACTTACCTCTATCTATGACATGGACAAATATAAGCACATTGTTTCACCCTCCTTCTGGGTATAGAGCAAAGGTGGGCTTGAGAGATACCTCTTTAATTCTTCTAACGCATGTTGGCATTCTGGGGTCCACTCAAAATTGTTTTTTATTTTTGATTAGGGAGAAGAAGTGGTGACTCCGATCTGATGACCTCGAGATGAATCGGCCTAAGGCTGATATCCACCCGGTCAGCCGTTTTACCACTTTCACGTTGTTTATCACGGTGATTTCCTCTATGGCCTTGATTTTGTCGGGATTGATCTCGATTCCCCGGTTTGACACCATGAAACCCAAAAATTTTCCCGATCCAACTCCGAAGGTGCACTTCTCGGGGTTAAGCTTCATGTTGTATCTTCTAAGGATATCGGAAGTTTCCTACAGATGAGTCAAATGGTCCTCTGTGCGCAGGGACTTAACTAGCATGTCATCAATGTAAACTTCCATAGATTTGCCTATTTGATGCTCGAACATCTTTTTAATGAGGCGTTGATATGTGGCTCCTGTGTTTTTCAGCACGAAGGGCATTACATTATAACAATATGTACCATACTTCGAGATCAACGAAGTCCTTTCCTAATGTTCCGGGTTCATTTGGATTTTATTGTACAAGAGGAAGACGTCGAAAAATGTGAGGATCTCGTGGTCGGCCGTGACGTCGATCAAGCGATCGATGTTGGGCAATGGAATGAGTCCTTAGGGAATGCTTTATTCAGATCTCTCTAATCTATGCATATTCTTAATTTGTTTCCCTTTTGGGGACTACCACTACATTAGCTAACCATTCGGGGTATTTCATCTCCTTAATGGATGTTATTTTGAGAAGTTTTGTTACCTCGTCTTTGATGAATGCATGTTTTACCTCAGACTGAGGCCTCCTTTTTTGCTTCACTGGTTTGAACCTGGGGTCGACACTTAGTTTGATGGGTGTTTACTTTCGACAGGATCCCTGTCATGTCTAAATGGGACCAAGGAAGAAATCAATGTTATTAATAAGAAATTGAACGAGTTTTCTCCTGAGTTCGGGGGTTAATACCATCTCCGGTTATACCTTTAGATCTGGAAGGTGCTCGATCAAAACAGCCTATTCAAGCTCTTCGACCGATGACTTTGTTGCATCCGACTTTTCAGGGGAAATGAAGTCTCGAGGAGTGATGAAGTCTTCCTCATCATCCTCGATCAACTACTCATAGACCGCCTATCCCTCGGGGATGTTCTTGTCTTTTGACTTCTCTGAAGTGGAAGGCAATGATGTTGGTGTTATGTCGTGATCCGTGAACGTCTCCTTTGTTGCATGTTGCTCTCCATACACCATTTTTACACCATTATTTATTGTGAACTTCATCATTTGATGAACAGTTGATGGCACTGCCCTCATGTTATGTTTCCATGGCCTCTCGAGTAAGGAATTGTACCTCATGTCACCTTTGATGACATGAAACTTGGTATCTTGAATTGTACCAGCCACGTTGACTGGGAGGATGGTTTTCCCTATGGTTGTCTCACTCTCCGTGTTGAATCCACTGATGACACCAGAGGCAGGTATGATCAGATCGAGCAATCCGAGTCGATCCACCACTCTCGACCTGATTATGTTGGCCGAACTACCTGGATCCACGAGCAATTGTTTGATTTGAACTTTATTCAAAAGAAACAAAACTAACAATGCATCATTATATGACTGAGACAAGGCCTCAATGTATTTTCTTAGCTTGGTCGCTGAGGAATTCTCGAAGGTACCCTTCGCTGATCAGTCGGGCTACCTCCTCTCCAAGCTATTTACAATCCTCGGTCCTATGACCGTGAATGCTCTGGTATTTTCACATTAAGTTGGGGTTCCTTTGGGAAAAGGACCCGACTGCATGGGCTTGGCCACCTTCTATCTCTGATCTTGCCTATGGCTGATATGACATCAGAGACATCGATGTTGAAGTTATATTCCAACAATCAGGGTGCCTCCATAGGTAATTTCTTTTTATATCACAAGTATACGTGGTAATGTGCTTATTGGGATTTGTGGTCCTGTTGTACTTTGGGATATCGGGCATTCTGAACTTCTTTGGAATGGGCTTCAGAGCCGCGCTTGCTGGAAATGATTTTTGCATGAACTTCTTCAAGTCTATCCCCTTAAAAATTGGAGGTGCGCTAGGGATCTGATCGACCCTCAAGTTGTAGTTTTCTATTTTTTTTTCGTTGGCTTCTATCTTCTTTTCTCATGACTCAATACTTTTGGTGAGCTTCTCGAGCATTTTAATAATAATGGGGTCTGTTCCTGACCCGTTGTTACTCAATTTTTATGGTGCTTGCTTAACTCGAGGAGCTGTTTATGGTCCCTCTGTGCTCGGGGTTTTTTGTTGACTATGTACGTGAGCAATGACAAATTTTTGTGCTTGCAACATCTCGAGAATGGTTTGTAGGTTGACTTCATTTCGAGCATGTATGTTTTTTGCATCAGGTTGGACATCTCCTTGCACGTTCCCCCCGACATCCGTACCCAAATTGGTTCTTATAGAAATATGTAAGCCAACTTCAACCGGGTTTGGAATAGGTGCTACTCCGGGGTTGAGCGGTGGCACACCTGCTACTGAAGCTGCTGCATTATTTTGCCCGTGGAAACCGAGGCCATTATTGCTATGCACTGGTACGTTAGCTGAGTTTGACATGTTTTAGCCTGAAATCAAAAAATCTTGGACAAGAAAAATTGTGAAGAGTAACATGTGTTATCAGTAAACTAGCCCGAAAATAATCAGTATTATCTTTAGCCCCACGGTGGGCGCCAAAGTATTTAAATCGAAAATTGTTTTAACAATTATATTTGATTTGTGTTTCTAAAAATATGTGATTTATTCCAATACCAGTTACTAATCAAGAAGCAATGAATGTAAGCAAAGAAAATGAGATAAGCAAACCAAAGTTGTCACAAGACTGGGGCCTCGAGCTCATTGGAATCGGGGGCCTCGGGGTCAAATAACATAAATAAATCAAAGACAATGAATGAAGAACAAGGAGAAATAAAGTTGAGACAATGTTGAGCACGAAAAAAGCAGATAATGTTTTTTGTAAGAATGATTGGGGTCCCCTTTATATAGGAGGGGTGAATCCTGAAATAGTACATGTCTAATTATGACATGAAAATAGTATTGGTACAGCTGTATAACGGCCTTGTACGGACGTGTACTATCTTTGCAAACCTTATCAGCTCTAACCATGTGCTTTTGGGAAATTTCCGCCTTTCGATGACGGTTGTCGATTTTATACTACCTTGAGGTAGGCCATGGCGGGCCTTCGATATACTCTCTCGAGGTATACATTCCGAGGTCGAACTTCAGATTCCGCTTTGACCCTTTCAAGATCGGGCTTGGAATGTCATAGAGGTCCTGATATCGGGGTCCCCGGTATCGACCGTATACATACGTTCTTTCATCATGCAAATATCTGGCAACATGCTATTATTTTTGCATAAAGCATGTTTTCAACATCATACTCCACTCGTGCGTACTATCAACATAGTGGTGCTTGATGAGTGTTCGCGCTCTCCTTTAAACACCCTTTTAAACTGGAAAGGCTTATTCGAACTAGACTAGTCGATCAGCGATGCAGTCAACGGTCTTGTGTCTTTCCCTCTTAAGTTGTCCATTTGAGAGTATCAGTCTACACCTTTCTAGAAAACCATATTCTGATTTGAAATATACATGCATCATGCTAAACCTAGTAGGATTGAGATGTCAATGGCAGAACAACCCGCTTAGATGAACTTTGTCAAAATTCCAACAAGATTTCCATAATTCCAGACGACACCATCATATTATGTGCATTACTTAAAGAAAACGTGTTAACATGCTGATCATTATAGCGTAAATAGTCGAATCTGGAGGGGGAAGGGGCAAACTTTTATTTCTTTGCAGAAAATGAAGCACAAAATCCCTAGGTTTGGTATGGTCCAGAATATCCCACCTCTGCTAATTGACTAGTGGAATGACCTTGCGCTTTGTCACAGAAATCATGTGAGAAGGATATTGGGTAACCTACCATCTTTGCCGAACATTCAACCAAACAGAGAACTGATTGAGGCTACTACCATGTTCTGGGATGAGAAGAGAGACGATTTCTGATTTGGCAATATAGAAATGAATCCTCTCCTGGAAGAAATAGGGGGTTTCGCCAAGTTTCCATACGATGGTCCAGGACTATTGGTGTCAGAGAATCGCATTACACGCTGTTTTTTGATATTTGATGGGTTTAAAAAGAATGATGAAATGATATATCTGAAGAAATCATACATCCCCTTTAAATTAATCTATGAGTGTTATGGGCATAGCAAATCATATCGCCTTCATCATGAGGAGCTAGCCATTACCTCTTTGGTATAGGTGCACCGCCGGGTTTATGTTTTCTTAGTCTGTTTCTTGGGTTTGTTGATCTTTCCAATGCAAGGGGGACGAATTCATACTTGCTTAGCCATGGTCGCCGGGACCTTAATAGAAGGTATCGAGTGGCCAAAGTACACCATCATCCCGATGATATTGGCTGGGATGTACTGTGATATAGATCGGTGCAAGCAGGAGTCCGGACACTTCAAGGGTAGATAATCTCTTACTACAAGTTTGGCTTCTGGAACACTTTCAGAGGGGTGATTATCGCCAATAGCTTCTACGGAGGCCACTAAATGACTACATAGCCAGTCATCATCCAAAGAAGATCACGTTCATTACAGACAGGTTTTCAAATCCTAAAAATGCTTTAGGCTGGATGTGTTTCCAAACGAGCAAGTGCATTGGATGTTTGAATGGTTTCCTAGTAGTAAGTTCATTATCAGATCCAAAGGAACTACTCACTTACTACTGACCCGGCTGCGAGACATCTACCCTTACACTCCTACAACGGTAATGAGGCAAGATGGAAGGAAACAAGTCATACCTCGGGTTTCCAACATGGTTCAGTATAAGGCAGATTTCAAGGGGGAAGTCATCCCATCCATGTTAGAAGCGCAACACATGTGGAACCATAAGATCATCGTGGAAGGAGAGATTGTTGAACCAGACATGTATCATGTCGGTCATATGTACTACAATCTCTTATGGTTAGAGGATTACATAGCTGGGGCATCAAACCAGGAGTCAATTGGAATGATAGGATCATCGATGAGGTGGCTGAGGCACAAGTGAAGTATAAGAGTCTATGCAAAAGGGGTTCGAGCCCGAAGCTATGTATCTGAAACAACATAAAGTGAACATGGAGGCGATTAAGTGAATGGAAGGAGACTACCAATAAGTCAACAGAGAAGTTAGAATACCTAGAGCAAGGATTGATGGATCTAGAAGGAAATATAAGAAAGAGGCTTTGGGATTATCAAGGCATGGACGATGATGAATGAGGAAAGCTAGAAAAGGCTTACTTGATACTGGACATGCGCGATCTAGGGAATGTGATTGATGGGGTCAAGATAGCCAAGCATGGATAAGGTCCTTAAGGGACCAAGTAGATTATGATATAATGTCATTTACTACTTTCTTTATTATTCTTGTCAATTTAGTGAAAGATTTAATTGGCTTATGTTCGCACTAATGGAATGAGGCAAACGTTGGCATGAATTTTCTCCAAGTCTATGTGTCGCTTAAGCCTGACTCATGCACAATGAGGTCCCCAAAATTAGGACGCGAATTATTGCTTGACCTTATGTGATACATGATTAAATATTGCAAGCACTCTTTTACTTCATCTTACTGACTTGGTTACCTTTTGGTTTTCTACCTTTGTTTTTACTCCCATTCCCAAGGTTGGTTCGTGCATTCTGGTATCTCAGCTTACCACACCAAATATAGGGGTCCTCCATCTCCTCCTCCACCTAGTTATCTGAAAAACAAAGGCAGCGACAAAAGGAAGATGGATGATCTAAGTGGTAAGCGAAGAGACATGCTACCATAGCAGAGATGTTGAAACCTCGTACGGAAGAAGTACGCTAGGACAAAATGATTTGGTCATACGTTTGGTGCAAAAAATCCTAGAGCTGCAGGGTGAGGTTGAGCAGGTCCGAACTCTGGCAAAAATCTCCCTTAACCTAAATGTTCCTCACATCAACCAGCAAAACACAACTACTCATAACCAAACACCGCCACAAAACACAAAAAACCAAAATCCACCCCCCCCCTATAGCTCTGAATCCTCCCGCAATGCACCAGTATCAAAATCCCGCACCTCCCCAAAAATTTAACCCCCAACAATGCAAACCCCTGAACAACACCATCCACACTTAACCCAACATCCGCAAACTACTACTTATCACACTCCTCAAAACGCACCACAACTTACCCTTGATCCCCTTCAAACATCAATCAATGATCACCCATATACCCAAGTTCCAGGAACTCATCAAGGAAACTGGATATACATGGAAACCTTACCATATACCTCACAACAAACCCTAAACATATCTGAGTCGACTGAAAAAGACATTCTCATTTGAAGCATGGCAGAAGAACTCATGAAAATTACACAGAGAGTCAGAGTTTTGAAGGTGTGAAGGTTTTTGAAGGTTTAAACTATGAATATTTGCATATCCGGCCAGATGTAGAATTGTTGTAGGATTACAAACCTGACAAGTTTTAGATGTTCGATGTCACTAATGATCCAAATGTACATCTGAGAACCTACTGCAACAAGCTTGTATGAGTGGGTATAATAAACAAATTCGCATGAAACTGTTCATGTGAAGTCTTACAGGAGACGTATTCTCTTGGTATATCAATAGGAATCCAAAGAAGTGGAAGAATTGGGTGAGCATGGCATCAAATTTCATGGACAGATTCAGGTTCAATACAGAGAGCGTGCAACACATTTTCTATGTCCACCACTTGAAGAAGAACAAATGAAAAAGTTTTTTGTCAGAGCACATGATCCTTAGTATTACGAAAGGTTGATGTGGTATCGAGCATCACAAGTTACAAGACATTATCAAGTTAGGATAAAGGATAGAAGAAGGAAACAAGAGTGGGTTGGTGACTAATTTCAAGGCACTGCAAGCCGAAAAAAATGCCTTGCAATAAGGAGGCATCTAGAAGAAAAAAGAAGTGGGTGCCATGATGGTAGTCCAGGGCCCTAAGTCTCCCCTTACATACCAAACACCTCGACCCACATATCAACCATCACCTCTAAATACCAATACCCTGCCACCACCCACCATGCCTATAACATCCAACATGCATGTTACCATTCACCTCCACCTGCCTTCCAAAACTACCCAAAGCCACGACCAATATTTAATCGCAGAGCTCCCAGACAATGTACCCTAATCGCCAAACCCATCGCCCAACTGTATGAGATACTTAAGGTTGCCGGTTACGTCACCCCTATTCATAATGTTGCTATTGAGAACCCTTCAAGTGGGTTAACCACAACAAAACTTATGCATACTATTCAGGCATAAAAGGTCAGACCATCGAAGAATGCAACATGTTGAAGGATAAGATTCAGACGTTAATCGACACCAAGGATATATAAGTAAAAGAAGTCGCAAATGTCCGTAATAACCCTCTCGCGGATCATATGGGTGAGGGATTGAATGTAATAGAAATTAATGAGGAATGAGATTAGGAGGGATCCATCGGACTTATTCGAGAAGGGGATACCCTAAAACCTCTCATGTCACCCTTTTGCCGATTATGGTGCAAACCTAAGCTACATTTGAGGTCGAGGTAGCTATGCCTTTCACTGTGATGGTAGCTTCCACGCCGTCATATAAGTCTAATACCCCTCCATGGGATTATGTTGCAGTGGCAAGAAGAAAGGGAAAAGTCGAGATGGAAGAGACATGTGTTGCACAAGGTATGACTAGAACTGCCAGAGTTTACACATCTGATAATCTTGGAGGAACAAGCAAAGAAATTTTATCTAAGACACCTGTCATTGAGTCGAGTATCAGCGATCTTTGGAAGAAGGTACATGCGAGGGGAATACTCTGTTGTTTATCACATGAACAAGACTCTGCCCAGATGTCCATTTCATCACTATTGCAAAATTCAGACGCTCATAAGAATGTCTTGATGAAAGTGTTAAGTGAAGCTTATATACCCACCGGTATCACTAGTGATGAGATGGATAACATGGTTGGACAGCTACGAGGGAGTCACAAAATTAATTTCCATGAAAATGATTTACCCCCAAAAGGGTTGAGTCACAATAAAGCATTGCACATCACTGTGTAATTTGATGATAAGTTCATTGTCAGGGTTCTGAAAGATGGA
The DNA here is from genome assembly GCA_005239505.1 of Nicotiana paniculata. Lineage (NCBI taxonomy): Eukaryota > Viridiplantae > Streptophyta > Magnoliopsida > Solanales > Solanaceae > Nicotiana > Nicotiana paniculata. The sequence goes on along the minus strand of ML335674.1, from coordinate 27,872 downwards.
GGTTCAAGCCTGAACATATGCTCGCTGACCACTCTAAAAATATTAGGTAAAATACTACATGAGATACTAATGGGAAGCATGAATGTGAAAGTGTTTGATGGATCTCAGAGAGCCACTATCGATGGGCCCGATCTAGTTTGATGTTGAATTGCAAGTGCTAGAACATGTTGTTGGGACAACCATGGATATATGTAGCTAGGGCAGTCACTTCTACTTTACATCAGGTTGTGAAGTTTGAGTGGAATCATCAATAGGTAATCATTCATGGAGACGTAAGAAACCCTATCTACACCAACCAGACCGCTCCAGACATCAAAAAATAGGAGGAGATTGGGAGGAGAAACATACCACCACATTGAACAGGTAAACGCAAATGCGAAGGACCGACGGTGGAGAAATAAAATAGAAAGCATATTAATGTGTTTGGGATATGAACTAGGCAAGGGTCTTGGCCGAAAACTTCGGGGGATCCCATAACCCTTATGATCACACTATCATGGCACGACCTTTGGGCTCGGGTATGAATATATCGTGTCGGAGTACCAGGATTGGACACCGCCATGGCGCACCAATTACTATACGCTGGAACAACCCATGCCACCACTGCACCAGACATTCTGCCAAACTGACATGATTTGGGGATCCGAGGAATATGAGATTTTGGCCGGTAAGAAGTTGTTTCTGGACGAGGAAAATATGGACTGCAATGCAATTTTGAAGGAGGATAAGGAGGAAGAACTTACGATTCAGACAGTATGAGAAGGAGCCGTTCTCAAAACCTGGACCGCTACACCACCTCGGGCTTGCCGAGTACGTAGGTAGCCTTGGTAGAATTAGCATTTTTTTTAGAAAAAAATGTTTTTGAGTATTTAAGACATATTCAGTACTTTGTGTTGAAATAATTTCTCGAGCCATCAAGTCGTACTTATTGACAATTTTATGTTTTATTAATGATTATTGATTTTCGTTTATTTATTATTATCTTTCTACATTCTTTTCAGCGTAACTATTACATATTATGATGAACCTACGACTGTGACATGTAATTAGACAACACAACATAAGTAAAGGGATTCGGAAGATGTCACGCCCCAACCTCGGGGAGCGCGACCGGCGCTCAACCGAGTGGACCCAGTCGAGCAATCCAATTAAACATTTCCTACCCGACTCATTCACAATCCGAAAAGGGAACGCATCACCATTTGTTAAACAGGGAAGAGATCAATCATATAAATATATAGACGTTGCTAGTTCATTCTTCCTTATATAAATTATGCCATTTTTATGTTTCAAAAAGTAAATACAGGTTACAATTAGTGGAAAAGAGTTACAAATACAACTTGATCCAATGACCACCCCGACACCCATACATGACCCACATAATCATCTACGGAGCCTCTAAATACAAAGGACCAACATGGCAATGCCGGCAACAAGGCCCCGGCTATACCTCGAAATATAGATACTTGTACAAAAGAAGAACTACATGACCCCTGGGGGAAATGAAGGGCTCACCAAGACTGCTGTGAGGAGAGAAAGAGAGCATCCCTATATGCGATCAGCACTATCTGCGATGGAACCACCTACATCCATTGAAATATGTAGTGCTCCTGCAAAAAGGGACGTTTGTACTGTCGAATAGTACTAGTATGTAAAGGCAAACACCAATCTTAGTAGAACGACAAGTGAAGCAAAGAGAAGGCAAGCATAATAATCAAGTAAGTGCTTCACCTACATACACAAGAAACACCAAGTAAGGATCACATAGCTTCCTAGTCAACCTTTCCATCTCTTTTAGGTTAATAATCTTTAGTGACAAGTGCCACCACTCACAATGCCATCGTGTTTTTACACAGAGTTCGGTCTCGTTCCAACCTGCTAAAGCCATCCCAAGTGAGACATATCCATATCCACAATGTAAGACAATAATTCCAACACAAATGCCACCATGTGTAAGACATGGCGTCCGATCTCAGTCCGATCGGCTAAGCCATCTCACTTGAGACATAACATCTTTCAGTTATTCAACTCAATTCTCATGTCGTTCCCATCTTTTATTACATGGCACAAGCAGCCTCATTTATTAATGTGTTCTCGAAACTTTGACGCTTTTTCTTTTTCAATTCAAATCTTTCCCTTTTTATAAGTTCAGATAACAGTATCAATCATATCGATAAGTTCTATCACATAAGGCATTGCACACATTAAGGGAAAAATCTTGGAAATCATAGCACGTTCTCAAATAGCATGATTACACGCTAAATATTTAGAACAATTACGGAGCATAAATCTTTCATCCCAACACATTAAGGTAATCAATTCTAGTATGATCAAGTCGGAACTTACAACACTTATTCGAAAACCAAGAGTTCGATTCTAAGTAGAAGAGAGTTATCCATACATACCTTAATTGAGTTTTCCTTAGAGCTTTTAGACGATCCCAGTTTTAGCAACTTCAATCTATTTCTAATAATATAGCAAGATTGAATCCAAAATTAGGAGAATAGTCGTAATTCTATCTCATTAGAGCACTTTGCCAAACATTAGGCGTGCATTACTGTTCTTAGGAATTTTATGAAACATTCTACTGTTCTTCTAGCCATTCTTAGTTTACAACCTCCCCTCCTATTTTAGGAATACATGCATGCAAGAAACTTACCATCCCTCAACCCACACACCCAGTATTTACTTCACCAACTATTCCTTTTTTTACTAGATTTTTTAATTTAGAGGATAGGGTATAGATTCTTACCTTCAATCTATTCTTCCGTCTTATGGACCTCTTGAAAATCTTCAAGTTTTAGCAAGAATGATGAACACAAGTTGATGGATAATTTTTCTCTCTCTAAGAACCTTCTTCCTCACTCTAGAATTATAGAAGAATGGCTCAATATTGTGTAAAACATGTGCTTTTAACGGAATAGGGTCATATCTTAAAATAATAAAAATGGGTGCCCCGACAAAGGTATGCGGTTCGCAAAGTGACCGCAGAAATAGCCTCCAGGAAGTTTAATTTTCTGATTGTGTATGCGACCACTATGCGGTCCGCATACCTATTATGCGGTCGCATAATGCACCCCATAACTCCCCTTCACAAAAGTTCAAGGCTGATATGGGATCAACATGCGGCCCGCGAAGCGATTATGTAATCGCATAATTGGGCCGCATAGCTGGCCTCAAAATTTGCCAATTTTCTGCTTCACTCTGCGGCCATTATGCGGTCTGCAGAGTGATTATGCGGTCTCATACTGGGCCGTAGAAACGCGTAAATTTGAGAAATATTTTCTTCCCAGTCCGTAGGGGTACTGTTCAATCCAAAAAGTCCGAATCGCGGAGAGCAAGCTTGTCGCAAAGAATTTCTACTATAATAATGCAGGAATCTAATTGGGCACCACGAAATCTCGAGTTTTTGGTTAAAACATTTACGGGTCCTTACATCCTCCCCCACTTAAGATCATTCGTCCTCGAATGAGGATCAAGGTTCACTTAGGTTCAGTTATAACACATACCAACATCCCCAAATTTTGCCTAAGTCCAAATTTTCTGAAACTTTTGCCAGAGTTTCCTTTGTAATTAGGCCTATCTACCTGCTAGAGAGCCCCCAAAACACAACTTAGCAACACACTTATGATTAAATGTCACAACATGATGAAAAATAACACCAACCGAAGCCTCATGAGGGACATATAACTACAAAGGAGTGTCTTTATACTAGCCGAAATTTAGGGGAAACAACTTCATATAACTATTACATGGTTATTCAAACATATCTCAAGTTTTTGGTTAAAAATTTTATGCGTACTTATAGAATATTTGGAAGATGACATAATACTTGAGGAAATTGTCAACGAAGTGGAGAATTTTGAAAACAAACCAAAGTCCAACATGGAGCACAGTGAGGCAATTAACTTAAGCTTCTGAAACAGTGAAAGAAACTCGCATAAGCATTCATCTATCATCGTCAGATAAGGAAGAGTATGTCAGGTTTCTAAAAGAATATAAGGTTATTTTCCCATGGTCCTACAACGACATGAATGGTTTAAGCACATACATAGTAGCTCGCAAGCTACCTATCTACCCCTTGTGTCCGCTGGTAAAGTAGAAGCTCAGAAAATTCAAGCCAGATATGAGTTTGAAGATAAAGGAGGAAATTACCAAGAAAATCAAGGCCAAGATTCTTCGAGTGGTCGAGCATCCGAACTGGTTAGCCAACATTGTTTCGGTTCCGAAGAAGAATGGGAAAGTTAGGGTTTACGTTGACTATCGAGATTTGAACAAAGCGAGTCATAAGGATGATTTCCCAATGCCCAACATACCTACACGGATTGACAATTGCTCCAAGCATGAACTCTAATCCTTTGTGGATTGCTTTGCAGGATACCACCAGATTTTGATGGACGAAGAGGACGCCGAAAAGATAGCCTTTATCATACCATGTGGGATATATTGTTACAAAATGAAGCCATTCAATTTAAAGAATGTTGAGGCCACCTACATAAGGGCCATGAAGACTTTTTTCCATGACATGATACAAAAAGAAATAGAGGTGTACGTGGATGATGTTATCATCAATCTTAGAGAAGTTCATATCACATAGCATGCATGAGGATGCTTTTGGATGGACTTTGAAAATACAATTTGAAGTTGAATCATACAAAATGTGCCTTCGGAGTCCCAGCTTGGAAGTTGCTGGGTTTCTTCATCAGCCGCCGCGGTATTAACTAGACCCGTCAAAAATCAAAGTTATTCTGAAATTGTCCTCGCTAAAGAACCAGAAGGATGTGATGAGTTTCCTATGACACCTCAATTATATCAGCCATTTTATAGGAAATTCAATGGTAATATGTGAGCCAATCTTCAATATGCTGAGGAAAGATGTTGCGAGAAACTAGATCGAAGAATGTTAGGAGGCTTTCCACATAATCAAGGAATACATGTCTAAACCACTTGTGTTGGTCCCGCTAGAGCCAGGAAGACCTCTATTGTTGTATCTGTCTGTGTTGGGTGGAGCCTCTGGTTGTGTTTTGGGGCAACATGATGAAACCGGCAGAAAAGAGAAGGTGATATATTATCTGAGTAAGAAGTTATAGCCCAGAAGTTAAGATATTATTTCTATGTGTACACTACATATCTCATATCGATGATGGATCCACTAAAATAAAGTTTTTTGAAACCCATGCCTACTGGTAAGTTGGAAAAGTGGCAGATATTGCTAAGCGAGTTCCATATAATCTATTTGACTTAGAAGGCTGTCAAGGGGAAAGCATTGGCTGACCACTTGGCGAAGAACCCCGTAGACGGAGAATACTAACCATTGAAGACGTAGTTTCCTAACGAGGAAGTGTCATTTGTAGGTGAGTATATTTCCGAAACATACGACAGTTGGAGGATATTTTTCGACGGAGCAGCAAACTTCAATGGAGTAGGTATCAGAGTTGTTTTAGTATCAGAAACTGACCAGCATCATCCGGTATCCACAAAACATATGCTCTCGTGCACCAACAATATGACGGAATATGAATCATGCATCTTGTGACTCAGATATTCCATCAACATGATTCAGGAGTTGCTATTAATCGGAGATTATAATCTATTGGTACACCAGGTACTAGAAGAATGAGCTACCAAGAACATTTCAATATTTCCATACTTGCATTGCTTACAAGATTCGATCAAGAGGTTCACAAAAATAGAATTCAAACACGTTCCAGAATGAGTTCGCAGACGCATTGGCTACCTTGTCTTCCATGATACAACATCTAGAGACAAAATTTTATCAATCCTATCCCAATAGAGATTCGTAAATAGCCAGCTTATTGCACTCATGTTGAAGAAGAGTTTGACGAAAATCCATGACTCCACGATATTAAGGAGTATTAGGAGAAAGGAGAATACCCAAAATGCCACAAACACTCAGAGGCGCACGCTTCAAAGATTGGCTAATCATTTATTTTAACGTAAAGGAATTTTGTATAGAAGGACCCCTTATTTGGGATAGTTGCTATGCGTCGATGCCAAAGAGGCATCTAGACTTCTTGAAGAAATACACGCCAGAACATGCGAACCTCACATGAATAGGTTTGTTCTGGCCAAGAGGATATTAAGGGCAGGGTTTTTGTGGATGACCACGGAAACAGACTGCATCAACTATGTTGAAAAGTGTCACCAATGCCAGGTACATGCTAATATAATACGCGTACCGCCCAATGAACTAAATGCAATGAGTTCACCCGGGCCTTTCTTTGCTTGGGGCATGGATGTTGGACCAATTTAATTCTCTGCTTCAAACGGATACAAGTTCATTTTTGTGGCTATAGATTACTTCACAAAATGGGTTGAAGTCGCTTCATATAAGGTTGTGACTAAGAATGTCGTAGTGGATTTCCTTAGGGATCATATTGTTGGTCTATTTGGAGTAACTGAGTCAATCATTACTGACAATATCGACAATCTCAAAAGTGGTCTGATGAATGTTGTGTATGAAGTATTCAAGATCAAGCATCATAATTCTACAGTATATAGGTCGCAGATGAATGGAGTCGTAGAAGCCTCCAACAAGAATATCAAGAAGATACTGAGGAAGATTGTGGATGACTACAAGCAATGGCATGAAAAGCTACCATTTTCTTTGCTCGGATACTGCACTACAGTTCATACGTCAACTTGGGAAATCCCCTATCTACTGGAGATTCCTTCCCTAAGAATCATACAGGAAGCCGAGCCCCGTGATGCAGAATGGATAGAAAGCCGGTATGAACAACTGGCTCTTGTTGATGGTAAGAGGATGAACACAATATGTCACGGCCAGCTCTACCAGAATAAAATGGAAAGAGCTTTCAACAAAAAATTTAGATAGATGCAATTCACACCGGGGCAATTGGTGCTGAAAAGGATCATCCCGCATCAGGATGAAGAAAAAGGGAAATTCTAACCTAACGGGAAAGGCCGTTACATGGTTCACAGAGTACTGACAGGAGGAGTGCTAATACTTGCAGAAATGGATGGAGAAATATGGAAAAAACCTATCAATTCAGATGCAATCAAGACATATTATGTTTAAGATTATGTTTGAACTTTCTCTTTGATGTAACATGAACTATGATTGACCTGATTCCCGTTTAATAGGGGATACGTAGGCAGCCCTATGGGTGCGGTAACATCATAATAAAATCATCATTCCTCTCTATGGTCAGAAACTTGGGCAAGATTTCGAGACTGTCAATCTCATTATGACAAGGATCACCAAGAAATGCATTGCCAAAAGTACGTATTTCAACTGGGACAGAATTTTGAGTAAGGTCCTCAAAATTACGAGTTGAGGAGGTTTCACTTGTCTAAGGGCATGTCACAACCTCCGATTCAACAAAATCATTTTATGCATCACATATTTTTAACATTTGCATTTTTATGAATAATTTATCACAAATGCATAGTTTTCAAACTTTCACCTCCTATAGTAGCCAGGCGTTACCCAGGGTGACTCGAACAAGGTATCAAGACAAGAAGCAAAAGGCCAAATGAGGAATCAAAAGCACGAACCAACCTCCCCCCACCCCCTAAAGAGAACTCACAATTTTTCTTTGGATGCAGGCATAACCAAACATGACAAGCATGCCCATAAATTTATAACAAAAATGCTATCTTCTCTGGCAGAAGTTACCAAGCGCAAATGCGTCAAGCTAAGAAGCACTTTCTTTCTCATATTTAATCTTCACCTTTCTCCATCATTGCATAAGGATAAGCACTGACTTTCTTTTGCATGAGACTAAGAATTGTCTCCCTTCTTTGTAAGAGGCTAAGCACTACCTCCATCATTGCATAACACTAAGCACTACCTTCCATTGCATGAGAATAAGCACTCTCTCCATTCTTTACATGAGGCTAAGCACTGCCTCCATCATTGCATAAGGCCAAGCACTGTGCTCCTTTGCATGAGACTTAGCAATGTCTTCATTCTTTGGATGAGGCTAAACACTGCCTCTATTATTGCATAAGGCTAAGCACTACCTTCCTTTGCATGAGACTAAGCATTGTCTCCATTCTTTGCATGAGGCTAAGCATTGCCTCCATCATTGTATAGGCCAAGCAATGCCTTCCTTTGCACGAGACTAATCATTGTCTCCATTCTTTGCATGAAGCTAAGCACTACCTCCATCATTGCATAAGGCTAAACACTGCCTTCCTTTGCGTGAGACTAAGCACTATCTCCGATCTTTGCATGAGGCTAACACTGCCTCTATCATTGCATAAGGCTCAGCGGTGTCTTCCTTTGCACGAGACTAAGCACTGTCTCCGTTACATTATACGAGGCTAGGCATTACCTCAATTATTGCATGAGGCTAAACGCTACCTTCCTCTGCATAGGGACAAACACTTCCCTAATCACATACAAGGCTAAGCGATGCCCTATCTTGTTCTCTCATAAAATTATCCATCAGTTGTTCCCTCTATCAAATGATCGATATCTCCGCATCTTTGCATTTCATGGGCTGAAACATTGCCACATTCTCTGAAGGCATCATAGTCTGAAGGTGTCATTCTCATAGCCCAAAGACATCATTCTATGGCCGGAGGATCTCTCAAAATTTCATATCATTATTCAAAGGCGTCATAGTCTAGAGGCACCATCTTCATGGCCCGAGGACACCATTTCATGGCCTGCAAATCCCTTATCATACGCTTCATGGCCCATGACTTCATGGTCTAAGGATATCATCCTAATTATCCAAGGACAACTCTCACAGTCCGAAGGGAATTTGCTCTATGTTTAAATTTTCATAATAACCCATATACATTCGTGTGCATCGTTCTTTTGTCACGACCCAGAATTCTCACCTTCGGGACCATAATGGCGCCTAACATTTCACTTGCTAGACAAGCCCACGTTAGAGGGTCATGGATTCCCTATGTGATTCACTTGCCTTTTATGGATTATCTCGTTGTTTGTTACAAGACTATGATATAACATAGTACTGGCCCTATTTTTAGCAAGTACCAATATCCCAAATCAAGTTCCATCACCTTCAATATTTGATACTTAGACAATATTTCATCTGTATACACTCTTACCAAGCCATATGGTCCGATTCAGTGAGATATTTTACTATTTTTTGTTCTCCTTCTTGAACTAGGGTTTGCCTGATTTCTCCTAAATTGATTCTGAATCGATTTCGCATGCTATTCCTCCCTTTTTTTGTGTTTAATTGAATATTTGTCCTTGTTTGTGTGTTTAATTTTGCTACTATATAAACCATCCCCCAAATTCCCTAAAATGGACTTGAACTACTACTATTACTCTCTCACTCTCACTCATTCTACTTTTCAAAATTTTTAGACCTTGGCCATAAAAGCAATGGCCACTGCAATTCGATTGTTGCTCTTTTCTCAGTGCGAGCACTGCCCGGGGTTCACTTGAATCCCTTGGGAACTCTAACGCACTAGGATTTTAGGAGTCCTGATGTTCTTTCTCTACTACTTTTGACTGAACTACCCTTGGCGTTTGATTTTTCCTTTACTTGCTCGTTAATTTGCAACTGGTGAGTACCTTGAATCTTGCAATTCTATCCCCTTTTACTTGGGCTCATCCTCTATATCTCCATGTTGTTCGAAATTTTGAGAAACAATATGATTTTGGTGTTATATTGTCTTTGTTTGCAATCTTATCCGCCTTGTAATTAGTTTGCAATTCTGTATTTTCTAGCACCCAAACCTTCCTATATCCGAAACTTTTATGTATGATCATTATGTGTGACTTCTGATCATCTTAAACCTGCTTAGTCTACTACGTTTATGTATACATGAGTTTCCTATATTTGTTGTTGACGAGCACAAAATACACACTTAAATTTTGCTCGCTAATCGAATAAAGTATAGTATAATATCGTATCCTGGATTGGATTTAAACAGTGTTCTTGTAGTTGCTAGCTTGATTGCTATTCAAGATGATCAACAATTGACATTTCTATGATTTCTAACTAAAATTAACTAATATTCTAAAGCTATTGACGAATGACAATTGAAACAAACATAAGCAAGGAAGTTATCAGTGGGAGAAAATGGGGGTTGATAGAATAGGTGCAAGATAGTTGTTTGGGATCTAACTCTAAATAATTTACTTCTAATGTTCAAGTGAGTCTCTAGAATTCACTAAATTATTTTTTCAAACATTAAGCAAAAACTCCTCTTTCGATTAAGTCTTAAGCTCACGAGATGAACCAAGTTATGAACTCAACCAACAATATAATGCAAAGATATAACAAGTTATTCCTGTCTCGATTACATGAACAAGTGAATATAGATGCAATAGTTGAATCATCCAACAATGCTTCAATACATAAAACTAGAGTTACAATCAACAAACAATCATCAATACACTGAATCCATCAAACCCTAAACAGAACTACTTTATAGATATGGAGCAATTCATCACAAATAAAATTAAAGTATAGGAAAACATAAATTCAATCCAAACTCGGGTCTTGAGTGAGGACGGAATGATGAAATCCTTGTGCTTTTTCTCCTCCAAATCCTCCTTATCTTCCTTAGGTCTAAAGTATGTCCAAAAGTCCAAAAATACCCTTTTTCCATGTATTTATACCAAGTAGGGTCGGGCCCAGACGAAATCATCTTCCTCTAGCCGAAATAGGATTTTCACTGTATAAAAATTACACAGGAGCGCCGTATGGGGCGATACGCTATGCTGGGCATTAGTGGGGAAATCCAGAGAGCTAATTTCTGATAGGCATCAGAGAATTGCACAAGTGTGGTGCCCCACGCATCGCTGCAGTGGGGAATTCTAAGGGTACTGACCAAATTTCGATTTTTGACGTCCAGACTTGGTCCTCGACCCCCGAACATGATCTCAGCTTAATCCCTTGGGCTTTTACTCAGACTTCGAATCTCCAAATAGCTCGAATTAGCTCCATAAAATCTACATCACTCGGAATGATTCCTACAAGGCATAAAACACACAATAACTACAAAACACTACCAATTAAAGCCTAAACACAAATAAAGTGCCATGAACTAGAGTGCTATAAGTGACTAAAATATGCAATTATATCCTACCATCAACACCCCACACTTAAACTATTTCTCGTCCTCGAGTAATCAAATTACACTTCATATAGACACAACCTTTTTCAACAACTCTCATAATTTATCACACCAAAAATATTTAACACATGGTAGGAACGATACCGTAACATCCTCGCCTCAAGATTTGACTCAAAAGCACCATGCATTATTTATAAACCGCTCACTTACTCTAACACAGAGGTCAAGCACTACCTTTCCTTCATGAATCAGGTTCCCTCACGCAACAATAAAAAGCAATTTAACATACGATGAAATTTAAGAACAATTAGGAACTCAAGATAGAAAGAATTCACCCACTCTCAGAAACAACATTCATATGCCGCAAAGGACGTACCATAGGATTGCATGTAGTGTACTACTCCACTAATCGAGCCCATTAAGTCACTGATCAAGTAGTACTTTAACTGGTTGTAATGTAGGTTGCGGAATGGGTAGGATACATTTTGATATAAGAGTGACTACACCTCCCTAAGCACTTTAATACATATATTTCATTGTTCAAAACCCCACACTTATTTCAAACCAAAACTCCACCTTCACATCAATATCCATTAACTCCCTACTTCTTTAAATGCAATTACATAAAGAGTCACCACTACCAAATAATATTTTGTACAACAATACAACTATTTTTTTCTTTTTCTTTTTCAATTCAAGTGGCTCTTACATTTTCTATACAGTGCACCTTTCTCCTTATTTCATTGTTTCCACTCAAAAGCCAAACCAACCACGCCACTCTTCAACTTTTACAAAGTCCATACTAAATTCAAGTGCTCACGAGAGGTAAATGGTTAAAATAGATGGTCAATTCAAGAAAATGGGTGGGGCTTGCAATGTGGTTGCCAAAGAAATAACATTACATGCTTAAAGGGGTTAACAACGATACATAACAATTAGGTGGGTAAAATCATATAATTGGCTCAACAAAGAAACGCCTAAATTACTTCCAAGACTGAATAAAACTACCACTTTGCTTTGCAAATACACGAGGCAAGTTCTAGACATCAAATGCAATGCACAGAATACACAAAGCCTCACACACACATGGCACATAACTCACTCAGGATTGGACTATCAAGACACTCCAGTCAAAGCGGTTAAACAAAGTTAAGATCATACAATTTAAGTTACTTATACAAGAGTCAAAAACTAAGTGTCACAACTAAAGCACTTACTATTCTCAAGTTATAATAGAGTCAAGAGATATTTCCTTCCTTCTAAGCCATAGCACAACGTTTTCTACTCCTAACAAAAATAAAAACTAACTACACCCGGTTCCAAGAAAATCCATGGAATATAATCGCAACACAAAGAAAAACCAAGGGGGAATTATAATACTAACAAACAAAAGAAAATCTTTTATTCTTTTTCTTTCGACTTTAATCCCTCAAGAAACCTGTCGATGATATCCATCGTCGAGAAAATCGAAAATTTTAAGATTCTTTATGATTTGTTTTCAATTTTTTTCTATCTCTAACTACTAAACAACAAAACTAAACTAATATGAATGCATACATACAACATATCCCCCACCCCACACTTTAAGTTGTGGCATGTCCCCATGACACACAATTAAAAAGTATAAGATAAAGGAAACTTCCCTAAACATCTAGGCATTGCCTTCGAACTAATGTGCACATCCATGCAGACAACTTATTATTAACCTTCTTGGGTTACACCCCATACTTATCTTTCTCGCTCACCGCATCGTTCTATTTTTAGCCCTTCACTTTCCACTCAACACTTGCATATAGTTTTTCCTTTTGTGCCCCCTTTTCTACATCTATCTTGAAATTCAAAGTCTCCTCACCCACTCTAAGCATGAGTTTTCTCTCATGTATATCCAATATAGCTCTACTCGTTGCTAAGAATGGTCTTCCTAGGATGAGGGGTAACTCCTTGTTCTCCTCCATTTTCACCACTATAAAATCCACAGGAAATTCGAACTTATCCACCCGAACTAATACACCTTCCACTATCCCTCGGGTATCAGAGTAGTTTGGTCTGCCAGCTGCAAAGATATTGGTGCAGATCTTATCTCTCCTAATTCTTTCTCGAACTTCCTGTAAATAGATAGAGGCATTAGATTAATTGAGGTAGTAGAATCGCATAATGACTTATCAAAATTAATAGTTCCTATAGAGCAAGGTATAGTAAAACTGTGTGGATCTCCACACTTTTGTGGGAGTTTGTTTTTGTAATATCGCACTGCAATGCTCTATAAACTTGACCATTGAGGTCTCCTCTACCTCCATCTTCTTTGTAAGGATCTCCTTCAAGAATTTGGTGTAAGCATGAATTTTGAGAGACCTTTTGTTAATGGTAAGTTTACATGAACCTATTTCAGCATATCCAGAAATATCTCAAACTTTTTGTCCAGCTTTTCTCTATATAGCTTTTGAGGGAAAGGTAGCACTGGCATATGCTTGCTCTTCTCATGTTCCTCCCTTCTCGATTTTTCTTCCTTCTTTTTTTCCTCATCTTTCATCTGGCCCTTATTCTTTTTATCCACATCATTCTTCAGTTGTGCCCCACTTTCTTTTTCAAGTTTAACATTATTTTGGATCGGGGTGGGATCTTTCAACACTTGCCCACTTCTCAGAGTTACAACATTCACTATTTCATTGGGATTTCTCTCAGTATCAGCGAGGAGAGTTCCTGGATCCCATTAAGATAATATTGTTACAATCTTTCCCACTTGTCTCTTTAGGTTTCAAAATAATGTGCCCAACTTTTTATAGCTTCTCCATGGGCGTCCAGCCTCTCATCTGTCTTGATGATGAAGGCCTCTATTAGATATTCTAGACCAGGCTGAATGGGATGTTGATGCTGAAATTGCTTCCTCTACTGATTTTGGTATGCTGGAGCTTTTTGTCCTTGGGGTCTAGAGTTATTTTGTTGCCATGCATTTTCATTACCTCCAGGTGAACTCCATGAAATTGTAGTTTCCCACAACATTTACTTCCTCAATTGAGGCTTGACACTCATTAGTAGGTTGTCCTCTTCCACATATATCACAAGTTGCATGAGGCTCACTTTGTATCGAGGCTAAGGGCAACTTCCTTATTTCTTTAGCGATAGACTCAAGTTGTACCTGCACAGATGTATTAGCATCAACTGGGTGAATGCCAGTTGATCTTCTTGTATCAGCACTCTTAGAGGGCCACTAATTTGCAACTTCAGATAACTTATCAAGAATTCTAACTATCTCCTCTTGAGTCTTCTTCATCAAAAGGCCTCCGGCGCATTGCTCAAAGTCCTACATGAGGACGGTGTCAATCCATCCCAAAAGTCCTTGAGTTTCATCTAGAGCTCAATTCCTCTATGTTGAAACTTTCGAACAATCTCCTTAAACGTCTCCCACGCCTCAAACACAGTCGTATTCTCTTTCTAGAAGAAGTTATGGATTCCTCTTCTAAGTTTGCCCCTTTTTGCTGTGGAGAAATACTTATCAAGGAATTTCCTGGTCATCTCCTCCCATGTGCTGATTGATCACGTGGGCAAGCTTTGAAGCCACTGATTTTCATCGTCTTTGAGTGTGAAGGGGAATGCCCTTAAGTATACTGCATCTTGTAACACACCATTGTATTGAAAGGTGTTCATAATCTCTTCGAAGTCCATCAGATATGTATTTGGATCTTTGTTTGGCTTCTCTCTGAAGACACAATAATTCTGAAGGGTTTGAAGCAACATTGCTTCAACTCAAAAATTTTAGATGCAATTGGAGGTCGTCTCACACTTGATAATCCTTTGTTATAAACTGGTCTAGCATAATCTGTAATGACCTGACCAGTCTTTTTGAGCTCTTGCGCGTCGTTTAGCAGCTTGAAGTCTTGAGCAACTCCATTTCAGGTATTATGACCCGTGGGCATGTTCGGAGTTGAATTGCGGGAAGTTCGGAGTCAAACTGGAAAGAAAATTCTGATTTCAAAAGCCTTAAGTTCGACAAATCAACTTAGATTGGAATTTTAAGCAAACGACCTCCGGTCAGGATTTGAATGTTCCTGCAGGTTCGTATGATGATTTTGGACTTGGGCGTATGTCCGGATCGGGCTTTGTATAACCTGGGAGCGTTTAGGAGCATATTATGGAAGATAGCATTTTAGAAGAATTTCATAAATTTGGGTTGTAAGGCATTTCAGTTTTATAGATGTATGTTTGGGATTCTGAGTCTGGGAATAGCTTCCTATGGTGATTCTGGATTTGGGAGCACGATCGGAAGTGAATTCGGATGTCCGTAGGTTGTTTTGAAGTCATTTGGCTAAACATAGGAATTTGAAGGTTTTTGAGAAATCCGACCAGAAGTGGAAATTTTGATATCGGGGTCGAATGTGATTCCAGAAGTTGGAGCAGGTCCGTAATGTCGAATGTGACTTGTGTTCAAATTTTGGGGTCAATCGGACTTGATTTGATGGGTTTCGGCATCGAATGTAGAGGTTTGAAGTTTCAAGTTCATAAAGTTTGAACTTTAGTGTGATTCGTGGTTTTGATATTGGTTGATGTGATTTGAGGCCTCGAGCAAGTCCGCACTATGTTTTGGAACAGGTTGGTGTAATTGGACGGGGGCCTCGGGTGGATTCCGGGTGGTTAACGGACCAAGTTTGGAGTTTGATGAAGTCCTAAGATTGCTGTAATTTGGTGTGACCGCACCTGCAAGGCTTTGGCCGTAGGTGCAAAGCCGCAGGTGCGGCTTTGCCACTTTCAGGTGCAAGATTTTGCTGGCTTGGCTGGGAGCGCAGGTGCGATGTAATCTCCGCCCCAGTGAAGGCGTAGATGCGGACAATGGGGCGCAGATGCGAGTTTAGGCTGGAGCTGAGGAAGTCGCAGTTGTGGGAGTCTGAGCACACCTGTGAGAGCGCAGGTGCGAAGGTTGGATCGCAGGTGAGGAAATGAGGCCTGGGCAGAATGTTTTAAAATGGGATTTTTGGCCATTTCTTGGTTAGTTCATTTTTGTGTGGGCGATTTTGCGGAGCCTCAAGAAGGGATTTTCATCATGCATTACTAGGTAAATGATTCCTTCCCATTCCTAAGCTAAATATGTGATCTTACATGGAATTAGATTTTATGGGAAGACCTAGATATTTGGTAATTTAGATTTTAGCCATGAATTGAGCATAAATATTTGACTAAATTGTGTATTTGAACTAGTAAAGTTTATCTTCGAGAAATTTTAGAATCTGGGCACGTAGGCCTGAGGGCATTTTGGTCAATTCTTTTGGAGGAGATATGAGTTTATATAATTTGAATTGTTGCAAATATTAGAGTATATTTTCTCTGGTTTGTTGTTATTTGGATAGTTTTGGGGCGTTGTGCGTTCATTGGAGTCGTCAGAAGGGCTTGGAATCCGGTTATGGAATCTCGGAGCGAGGTAAGTCTCTTTTGTAACCTTGTGAGGGGGAATTATCCCGGTAGGTGAACTAATTAAATATGTGCTACTATTTGTGGTGGATACGTACGCACGAAGTGGTGAGGGTCCGTTGTATTGGTAAAAAAGAGTTTCACACGTAAGCTAGCTTTTGATAACTCAGCCAGTCACGTGGACACAGGAAAACGCGACAGCTGGATGTGATTCTTTGAAGTGGTACGGTACAAAGAGGCACGGTTCAGTAAACCCACGAACTTATCAGCCACGGGAAACTCAACTTGATCAAAACGGGAGAGAGGCACGTTCAGAATAAATCTAGACAAAGCTACGGGCAGATTCAAGGATCCACAATTGATTACTCGAACGTTATGTAACCGAACCCCAATTACTAATATCCTTTGTAACACATCATTAATGTCATAATTAGTCATTAATGAGTAACCATAGCAAGAGTCGTACGTTATAAGAATCTCCTATATAAGGGAGGGGAATACAGATTATAAAGGCATCAGATTCTCGAATACAATCAACTTCGATTTTCTATATTTCTACAATATTCTCTATTATTCATTTTTCTCCATTACCTTGATTATCAGTAACCTGTATTAATCTTAAAAATAAGTGTTAGTCAAAGGGTCTAATTCTTTGGTTAAACAAATTTGTTCCGTTAAAGGAAATGTGATAATCTTTGTTTACTTTTCAAGTGATATCCTCTCAATTATATCAAACCCCAACGCCAACAACCAGCATTGGAGTGGAACCCCAGTTCCATCGCCTTCAGGAGCCCCACGTGGTTCGATGGAAAAATCCCATGAAAGATCCAATAATATTAATTGTGATAATGATCAAACTGTGGAACAAGATCATGTAAAGCAAATGATTGCAGAGTATATGAGGCCAGCTTTGCAAGAATTTGCGAGAGGATTACCGGCAACGTGACCTACACCGCCGACGCCACCCCTCAATAACACCATCACCATGGAAAATCCTCAATCTGGGTTGGCAAACTCAGGAAGAGGAGATACTCCTAATGAATCTCTCAGAACGAGACCAGGTATATCTAATAACTCAAGATTACAAAATTTACTGCTAACCAAGCAGAAACAGATGAAGGAGCAGAACGATCGCATCGAACAAATTCCTGGAGTACTACCTATCATCAAAGGCATCGATGTTGATAGATATTCTAAACAACCTTGGAAGCCAAGTGTGGCACCCTTGCCTATACCCAAGAAGTTTAAAATGCCTGACGTTCCCAAATATGATGGAACAACTGACCCACGCGACCATGTGACTTCTTTCACTACTGGGGTAAAAGGCAACGACTTAACGAAACAAGAAATTAAATCATTCCTTGTCAAAAAATTTGGGGAAACACTTACCAAAGGGGCCCTAACCTGGTATTCTATTCTCCTTGAAAATTCTATTAACTCTTTTGCTGAGCTTGCAAAATAGTTTATAAAAGCACACTCTGGTGCACAAAAAGTTGAGAATATAATGGAAGACATATTCAAAATAAAACAAGGAGACACGGAACTACTCCGTGAGTTTGTAGACAGGTTTCAACGAGAAAGAATGCAGTTACCCAGGGTGCCTGATAATTCGGCAGCCATGGCATTTGCAAGAAACTTGAACGATAAAAGCTCAAAAGCCACGAAACGACTTAAGGAGAGTCTAAGAGAATTCCTACTACAACATCGAACGATGTATATAACAGTTATAGTGCTAAACTCAAAATAGAAGAAGATATCATTGCTCGTTCAACAGATGAAGATCATTCCAAATCCAGACGTCCTGAATAAGATAGAAAATCAGGTAAAAACAAGTATGATCCTTACTTAGGACCCTCGGGAAGTGATATCCTCCCCAGGTTCGAAAACACTAGGTCGGACTATAGACCACAAGGAAGAGACGTAGTCTCATCCTCATCTAGATACATAAAAGATCGAGATGAAAGACCTAGAGGTAGTACTCAAATTAGGGATCATGCATTTAATGTAAGCACTACTGAACTTGTCTCAATATTGAGGAACATGGGAGACAAGGTTATGTGGCTCAAAGAGATGCGGTCAAATCCAAGTAGAAGAAACCCAGATCACTAGTGTGAATTTCACAACGATCATAGGCACAAAACTGCGGATTGCAGATTTTTACAAGATGAAGTACAAAATGTGTTAAAACAGGGCTATTTAACAGAATTATTTAGTGATAAATCTAAGCATGCATATAAGAGGAACATGTAGGATCCCTCAAAGCCTCCTTCTCCAAAACGAACCATTAACGTAATACATGGGGGTGAAGAAGTAAATGGAGTGATTTGCAAAACAAGCACAAAGTTCACAATTACACATGGGAAATAGGTCGTGGAGAAGACGATATAACCTTCGATGATGCAGATATCGGCAGATTAATTCTTCCGCACAACGATGCTCTGGTAATATTCTTACTTATTCACGACACTAAAGTAAAAAAAGTGTTGATTAATCCAGGCAGTTCAGTTAATATCATTTTGCTAAGAGTCGTGGAAGAAATGCTACTGGGGAATCAAGTAATCCCAAAAGCACGAGCCATATCAGGGTTTGATAACTCTACGGTTATAACAAAAGGAGAAATTGAGCTTAGCACTTATGCTGAGGGGGTGATCAAAAGTGCCAAGTTCCACGTCATCGACACTAACATGGCTTATAACGTGATCATTGGAAGGCCATGGATCCACGACATGAAAGAGATACCCCCCACGTTGCATCAGGTAATTAAATTCCCCTCTAAATGGGGGATTCAACAAATCAAAGGAGATCAGCAGACCGCAA
The DNA here is from genome assembly GCA_005239505.1 of Nicotiana paniculata. NCBI lineage: Eukaryota > Viridiplantae > Streptophyta > Magnoliopsida > Solanales > Solanaceae > Nicotiana > Nicotiana paniculata. The sequence goes on along the minus strand of ML335674.1, from coordinate 8,600 downwards.
GAAATATAAACTCTATGGTACATTACAACAAGAAAATAGAGGTGGAAGAATTATGAGATAAGGGAATCTCCCAAGCAGGTAACACAGCCCAAACAAGCATGGAAGGAATTACTACCCAAATAGGTACAGAAGGTATTATTACTGAAATAGGTACAAAAGAAAATACTTACGAGAAGGAAAATCAAGTTACCACGGAAGGTTATTATACAACACAGAAACAGATTCCAGACCGGACGTCATTCGTGAACCGGAGGAAGATGAGCACATCAAAACAACTACGGAGGAGCTCGTAGCTGTTCCATTATCTGAACAAAAGCCTGGGCAGAAAATGTATATAGGCACGAGGCTAGGCCCCGCTCGAAGAGGTAAGTTAATTGATTATTTAAAGGCTAACGAAGACTGATTTGCGTGGTCCCACTCAGATATGACAGGCATCCCATCAGAAGTGACGACTCATAAACTACATGAAGATCTATCCTTCATAACGTTAAGCAGAAGAAAAGAAAGCAAGGAACATTTAAGAACCAAGCGATCGACGAAGAGGTACAGAAACACTTGAAGATTGGTTTGATACCGTGGTAGTACATAAAAAGAATGGAAAGTGGAGAGTATGCATAGGTTATACTGATTTGAATAAAGCATGCCCCAAAGATTCATTCTCATTCCCACATATAGATCAAATGATTGATGCCATAGCAGGTCATGAATTTTTGAGCTTTTTAGATGCATATTCTGGTTATAATCAAATTAAAATGAATCCCTTAGATGAGGAAAACACCTTCCTTCATTACAAACAGGGGGACTTACTGTTATAAAGTTATGTCTTTTGGCTTAAAAAATGCTGGAGCCACCTATCAAAGGTTAGTGACTAAAATGTTCCCAGACCATCTTGGAAAGATGATGGAAGTCTACATTGATGATATGTTGGTAAAATCAACACAAGCACAAGACATTTCCAGTATCTCTCTACTGCTTTTGATATTCTACGCAGGTATAATATAAAGTTAAATCCAGAGAAATGCGCTTTTGGAGTGCAATCAGGTAAATTTTTGGGTTTCCTTATGTCAAACAGAGGAATAGAGGTAAATCCTGCTCAAATTAAAGCTATAGAGGAAATACCTGATATTTTAACAAATAAAAAGGAAGTTCAAAGACTGACAGAGAGAATAGCATCTTTGGGTAGGTTTATTTCTAAATCTTCCGAAAAAAGTTTTAAATTCTTCTCAGTTCTCAAAAAACATAATCAGTTCGAATGGACTGAAGAATATCAGCAAGACCTTAAGAACCTGAAGATTTATCTATCGAAACCACCACTGCTTTCAAATCCAAAAGAAGGGGAAATATTGTACATCTACTTGGTTATCTCAAAAATTGTTGTAGGTGCAGTATTGGTAAGAGAAGAAAAAGGTAAATAATCACCTGTCTATTATGTAAGTAAAACTTTGTTAGATGCTGAGACTAGATATCCACATCTAGAAAAGTTAGCCTTAGCTTTAATAAGGACATCTAGAAAATTACGACCCTATTTTCAATGCCACCAAAACATCGTTGTGACCTCGTATCCTTTAAGAAATATTCTGCATAAACAGAAGTTGTCAGGAAGATTAGCCAAGTGGGCCATAAAATTAAGTGAGCATGAAATAATCTATCAGCATAGGACTGCAATTAAGTCTCAAATACTAGTTGATTTTGTTGCTGACTTTAGTAATAGCATTGTATCTGAAGTAGAAAAAGAGTTACAACTCTTTAACCGTGTTAATCCAGGCATATGAACCTTGTTCACCGATGGTTCTTCAAATATAAAAGGCGCCGACTTAGGCATAGTCTTGATATCACTAACAATGAAGCAGAGTACGAAGCTGTTATTGCAGGGCTTGAACTCGCACGGGAGCTCTCAATCGAGAAAATTGTGATTAACAGCGACTCCCAACTGGTAGTAAATCAGATACAGGTAACTTACATCGCTCGAGAGACTAGAATGCAACAGTATCTTAAAAAGGAACGAGAGCTCGTGAGACAATTCAAAACATGAAAGGTAATGCAAATACCTAGAGAGGAAAATGCAGAAGCAGATGCATTAGCTAACCTCGCAGCAGTCACGGAAGTAATGAACAAAGACAATACAATTGTCGTTCAACTATTTCATTCAATAATAGACCAGGACATGAATGAGGGTAGCTTTCAACAACCTAACCTGGTACTTGAGAAACGAAATTCTTAATTTTTTGCAGAATGGCACCGTACCTGAAGACAGGAAAGCAACTCAAGCACTTTGCAACAGAGCTGTACAGTACTGCCTTATTCGCAACTCACTTTATCGCAAGATGTTCGGAGGACCCCTAGCTAAATGCCTCAAATCTAACCAAACAGAATTTGTGATAAAAGAAGTCCACGAACGACACTGTGGAAATCACTCAGGGGCGAGATCCTTAGTGAAAACACTAATCAGAGCCGGATACTATTGGCCTAAGATGGAAGAAGAAGCCGAGAAGTTCGTATCCAAATGTGACAGATTCCAAAGGTTTGCCAATAACATGCATCGACCAGCGGAATTATTACATCCAATAATATCCCCATGGCCTTTCATGAAATGGGGTATGGACATAGTGGGACTTCTTCCCACAGCTAAAGGACAGGTACGGTTTTTACTCGTGCTAACCGACTATTTTACAAAATCGGTAGAGGCAGAAGCGTTAAAAAAAGTGCAAGAAAAGGAAGTTAAAAGATTCTTATGGTGAAACATAATATGCCGCTTTGGAATACCAAAGGAAATTGTGTGTGATAATGGCCCACAATTCATAGGCTAGCAAATCACAAAATTCTTCGAAAGTTGGCAAATCAAGCAGATCACTTCAACGCCCTACCACCCCATGGCTAATGGTCAAGCTGAGTCAACGAATGAGGTCATCACCAACAATCTAAAGAAGAGGCTGGATAAAGCCAAAGGAAACTGGCCTGATGAGTTACTAGCGGTACTATTGGCATACAAAACAACTTCAAAGATAGCCACGGGAGAAACTCCGTTCCCACTTGTTTATGGCTGAGAAGCCTTAATACCTGTGGAGATTAGGAAACCAAGCATAAGGCTCTCAACAACCATGGAAGGTGAAAATGACGACGAATTAAGGACCAACCTGGACCTGCTTGAATCACGGAGAGAAGCATCATTGATACGGATGGTAGCTCAAAAACAAATCATAGAACATTATTACAACCGTAAATCTCATATCAGATACTTTAAGATTGGGGACTTCATCCTCAAAAAAGTCTTTTAATCAACGAAAGAAGCAGGTGCAGGAAAGATAAATCCAAACTAGGAAGGACCTTACAAAATCCGAAGCATAGCTGGGAAAGGCACCTATGAGTTGGAAGCTATGNCCCCCCCCCCCCCATCAGGTATCACGCGTTTGATTTTATTTTGAACATTTAAAAATTTTACTTAATTTTTAGATGATAGGAACAAAGCAAACCAATCACCAGATGATGATATTAGACCTGAAAAGATGGAAGGAAATAACACAATTCATGGTCTAGGGTTACACTTTCTGATGGACGTTTTAAAAGGGTTAAGTAGTCATCATCTAAAAAACTATATACCTTCGAGTCCGAAATGTTTTTCCTTTTCAGGAAAAAGACCACAAGGAAGGAATAATCAAGTGCTCAAGATTTCATTCTTCAAAGCTCAAACACTTGGGGGACTATCAAAAAGTCAAAAGATCGAACCCGAAGACCCATCTACCCAACGAGACAAGTGATACGAGCAGAATCGAAGGAAATCAAAAGAGCCATCCAAATACAAAGCCAAATGCAAAAAGCAAAAACCTTCGAACATATCCAGATTGAAAGGCAAAATATTAGTCACGAGAAAGAAATTTACATCTTTATACTTATTCAAAGTTGTTGTAACAAAAACAGTTAGGGGTAAAAGATCATCATCAATCTACTCATTCAAAAAACTGTTCTCGAATAAAATAATTATGGATGAAAGATATAAATCCTTGTATTTGTTCAAGAAACTGTTATCAAATAAAAAATGTTACGAATAAGAAAATATTTCCCTCGTACTTATTAGAAAACTTTTTCCAAAACAGTTGCGGGTAAAAAACCCAAATCTTTATAAAAACGTTTACTAGTAAAAACAGTTGTTTCCTTGTATTAATATCGAAAACTGTTACCTATGAAAAACAGTTACGAAATACAAGAGTATATCAAATCTGTTAAACAAAAACAGTTGCAAACATGAGTTTTAGACGATAACCAAACACATGTAAAATGTCATGGAAGTTCAAACAAAACACTTTCCTTGGAAACATTATTAAACATGTGTAAAATTCCTATCACTCTATTGCATTAGCATAAAGTTGAGACGTCTTCTTCATGTAAATTATAAAGGGCCCTCTTCCATAAACTATGCCTACTACAAAAAGGTACACATTTGATATGACATCGTGCCTATTACAAAAAAGGTACGAGTAGTCTAAAGCATTCCTCATGCAAAACTCGAAGGTAAAACTAAAACCTAGAAAAATGAAGAATGAAAAAGACTTAAAGAGTGAAACAGAAACTCAACAAAAGTTGAACTAACATTTATATATTAAAACGGCTAAAACTAAGTATTAACTTATACTTAGCCGTATAAATTTTTTATATACATTGTGGTTCCCTTAAGTTGTCATTTGGTGACTTAAAGGAAATCCAAATTTACCCACGATGGGACAGGGGATAACCACCAATTGATACAAAGAAAAAGAAAAAAAAGGGGATAAACAAACTAAATCTTTTCAAGAGAGGGGTTGACTTCAGTGGAATAAGGAGCGGGAGCAACTGGAGATGAAGAGGCATGAGCAGTTGGAATCTCACCATCAGGTGAAGAGAGGTTATGGCCTTGTTGAGCCTTCTCCATGGCTTCCTTAGTGTTGTCTATTTCAGCACTAAGGTCAAAACCCTCTTGATTCATTTCCATCAATGTTTCAAGGCGAGAATTCATATACGCCCAGGTCACATCGACAACAGCCACCTCTTCCACCTCTTCCAAATCTTCATAATCCTTTTCCCATACTTGAAGCTCAGCTCTCAATCCGTCCTTCTCCGCTTCCACAACTTCATGGGCGACCCTTAATGGAACAATCCACTCCTCTAAAGTTTGAGCTTTGTCTAAATCCCTACGAAAGACTTCTTGAGTACGAGTGAGTGATTGCACGAGCTCTCCTGAGTATTCCTCCTTCCGCCCCAACAAGTTCTTCAAGTCTCTAGTCTCCTCTGAGGCACGGGACAGCTGCTCCGCGAATGAAGACACCAGAACACTCTTATCTTTATCAGCCTGACTGCAAGAAGCCTTCTCCACTGCCAATTCTGTTCCCATGAGTCTCATATGCCGCTTGAAGGTACTCCCTTCCTATTATAAAGCACCCATGTCAATGCTTAAGCTATCATATTGTGCTCTCCAATTATCAACATCGGCCTACAACTCTCTTGTCTCTTGGTCCGTGTTTGAAATCCTCTTCATAAGCTCCATGCCTATAAGGTTAATCTACAAGAAATAAACCAGTGAGATATGGTAAATTTCATATACTACAGTGAAAGAGGATAACTTGCATCATACCTTCAAAGAAGTATGCACGACCTCATTGGCCCATGTAAGAGCACCGTGGCTAGATAGCTTTGCTTTATCAGAGGCACCTATCAAAGGCTTGAGTCACAGTTCGGGCTCACCCATTTTCTCGAAAAGATTCCCCTCAGCTGGAACATTTATTACCACCTGCCGCATCTCTCTGCTGGAAGACCCTACTTCCCTAATGGAAGGCATGGAAGCATGTAGAGATGGAACAACAACAGGAACGGAAGGTTGAGGAGCTGGAGAAGCCACGGGCAAAGAAGCAGGCATAGAGAGATGAAGAGTTGAAGAAGTTACAGGCAAAGCAACAGCATAAGTTGAAATAGCCAAAGGAACAGACGAAACTGCTTCTCTTAAAGAAGCAGGAAAGACAGCAGCCAAAGGGATGTCGTCAGGAGCAAGATCAACACCCTCATAAATAGGGGAATGTGAAACATCATCAAGGGCAGGGGGATCAATCACAGACATGGGAGGAAAGGTTAAGGCTGTAAGCTCGTCATCTAAAAACATTCGCCTTCTCTGTGGCCTGTGCACTAAAGCACCCTCTTCTTCTTCTTCTACGAAACGAGACTCACTAATCTTCCTCTTCGAGGAAGATGAACCAACAATAATTTCCTGGGCTTGATCCAAGGACATCTTCGGGATAGATGAAGTAGACACCCCACGAGCGAAGAACCCTATGAAAAAGGGAAAAAAATTAAACGAAAAAAAAAAGAGACTCGAGTAAGGAAAGAAGCAAGAACAACAGCTTCACTTACCGTGGGCCTTTACTTGCCAACCATACCTCCCAGCGAGGTACTATCAAGATCTTTCTTCTGAAGAAGCAACAGACAACAATTTTTCTACCCAATCACGAATACCGGAGACATTCTCAACAGTATTCATGATTGCTGAGAGAAGAAAAAACAGACACGATGTTAATAAAACATCTCAAGTCAAAACAAGAAAAAGTAAATGTGAGCTAAAGTATACTCACGTGCGCGATTCCACTTCTTAGGGAAGGGAAGATTTTATTCATCAACTAAACCAGCAGTGGATACAGCAACAGACCGGAGGTACCAACCCCTATCCTTATCATATCCAGGGTTACCAACACTCTTTTGCTTCTAGAAGTCAGAGTAAAAACCCCTTCACGAAATAAGGTAGGAGAGTAGAGGTGAATAATATGGTTGAAGGTAAAAGGAACCGAGGCTAAAGAAACAAAACTCCTAAGACATGCGACAACTCGCCACACAAGTCGGCCAACTTGTCCTAAGCAGATATTGAAAAAAGGGAAAAATCCAATTACAACTGGGTCAATGGGGGGTCTAAACCCTAAAGTGAAAGGATAGGTATAAAAAAAGAATATCATGTCTTGTAAGACGTTATTCTTTGGTTACTATTCGGAATATAGACAGGAAAGTCAGACCTCTAAAAGCATTCCCTAAGAACAATGGAAATCTGACCCTCAGTTATAAGGGTTGGATATCTTTTGACACTATCAAGAGAAGAAGATTCATCTACAAGAACTTGACTATCCCTAGCAAAAACAAACTCACAAGGGAAAATTTCATCGACTCCAGGCTCACGAAGGTGTTCGCCTCTACCTCTAGACAAAGACCGATAAACCCTAAATCTCGGAGAAACTGGAGATCTAGTGGAAGGAGGAGGAACTATCTGAGAAGAAGAGGAACCCCTCAAAGGAGTGGATCCTAGACTTCTAGGTCTACCAACCCTCCAACTCCTAGTCGAAGTAGAAGATGGCGTTAAACTTGCAAGATCTATTACTCTTTGAGGTTGGTTTAAATAAAACATGTTTACAAAGGCGAAGAAGAATGTTCTTTACAAAAGACAAAGTTAGAAAAGTGTTTCGTGGAAGAAAAGAAAATAAAACATGTATTTATACTTGAAGACAATCATCAAATGTGAAGAAAAAGGAAAATAATGATGAAAAATCATAATTGAAGATGTCACTTCGAGACTGGCATAGCCGAAAAAAGCCCTAAAAGGTGTCGAGTAAATGCAGATCCAATCCGAAAACGACACGTGGTATGAGCATTAAATGGAAGTGACAAACGACGCCTATGGTGCAGAGAAGGATACAACGATTCAAGGAAAAGCGGCGGCAAAATATTCCCGCCATAAATGATAATCCACTTACCAAATATTAATCGTTAGATATATGGTAAGTGGGGGGACTATCTGTATTGGTAAAAAAGAGTTTCACACGTAAGCCAGCTATTGACAACTCAGCCAGTCACGTGGACACAGGAAAACGCGACAGCTGGATGTGATTCTTTGAAGANGTTATAAGAATCTCCTATATAAGGGAGGGGAATACAGCTTATAAAGGCATCTGATTCTCGAATACAATCAACTTCGATTTTCTATACTTCTGCAATATTGTCTATTATTCATTTTTCTCCATTACCTTGATTATCAGTAACCCATATTCATATTAGAAATAAGCTTTAGTCAAAGAGTCTAATTCTTTGGTTAAACATCCGTGCATAGCTACTAATATGCTTATGTCCGGGTAGTCTACGACCCACTAGCATGCCTTACGAGTTGTACATATGATCCTGCCAATAATATTAGACTGATAATGATATTGAATTGGTAATTTATTTCCTAAGAATGCTCGAGTGTACCTTTCGTAATCATTTAGAAAGAGAATTGACTCCCCCGTGGATAATTGTATTCCTCATAAGGTTATATTATTGAATATTATTAAACTTGGCAAATGAATTTCGAGAAAAGATTTAAATACTATTTTTGTGACTTTTAAAAGAGAAATTTGTCATTTACTTGAGAATTTGTTTTCCTGATGTAGTCGGGGTGGACTGTTGATTGTGCATGACTGTGTGTGACCACTTCGCAATTTACATACCGCGAGCGGAGTGTTATTTCCCCAACTCTCATGGGAGCGGGCCATACGCGACGACGAGATTGAAAGATACATTATGGTTAATATTGTGTGTGCATGTGACCGCTTCATAATTTACAT